>JAHKKF010531562.1:2229-16344 GCA_019740295.1 Labeo calbasu | reverse complement strand
CGTAAATCCAGTAAACAGGCAGAGTCCAAAACCAGAGAGAGCAGTCCGAAAAGTAACAAATAAACAAGGAAATGAAACCAGACAGAACTATGGCAAGATGATGGCAAAAACAAAGACAAAACTATGATCAAGAAACAAAACCGTGAAAAGACAAAAACAGGGCAAAGGAAACAGGGCAAAGGAAACAGGGCAAAGGAAACAGGGCAAAGGAAACAGGGAAAACCGCTTGGTAGAGTCCACATGAGCAAAACAATACTTCGCACCTTCCTGTTTGGCAATGGCCTCCTTTTATTGCCACCAAACAGGAAGTAACCAACGAAGCAGCAGAGGGAGCAGCAACAGTCAGTCAGTGGGTTAGGGCTCCCTCTGCTGGCGTGGCATTACAATGTTGAACTGCTTTAAATCACTTTTTTCACACCAAACTACACTCCATAAACCATAGTGACAAAGCACAAACCAGGTTTGTAACAACTTTGCAAATTTATTAAAAATAAAACACTGAAATAATTACATTGCATAAGTATTCATACACTACCTGTCAAACATTTTCAAAAAGTAGGATTTTTTAATGTTTTTTAAAGAAGTCTCTTCTGCTCACCAGACCTGCATTTAATTTATCCAAAGTACAGCAAAAACAATACAATTTTGAAATATTTTTACTATTTAAAATAGAAGTTTTCTATTTGAATATATCTTAAAATGTAATTGAATCATGTGATTTCAAAGCTGAATTTTTAGCATCATTACTCCAGTCACATGATCCTTCAGAAATCATTCTAATATTATGATTTTCTGCTCAAAAAACATTTTTTATTATTATTATTATTATTATTATTATTTACAGTATTATATTGAAAACAGCTAGTTTTTTTTTGAGTAGAATTTTTCAGGTTTGAAAAACAGCATTTCTCAAATAGAAATCTTTTGTAACATTATAAATGTCTTTATCATCACTTTTGATCAATTTAAAGCTAAATAATACTATTTAAAAAAAATACTGACTCCAAGCTTTTGAATGGTATAGTGTATTACAAAAGCTTTTATTTCGGATAAATGATGATCTTTGGATCTTTCTATTCGTCAAAGAATCCTGAAAAAATTTACTCAACTGTTTTAAATGTTGATAATACTACTACTACTACTAATGTTTCTTGAACAGCAAATCAGCATATTAGAATTATTTCTGAAGGATCATGTGACACAAAAATTTAGTTTTGATAACAGGAATAAATTACATTTTAAAATATATTCAAACAGAGAGCAGTTATTTTTAATAGTAAAAATATTTCACAATATGACTGCTTTTGCTGTATTTTGGATCAAATAAATGCAGGTTTGGTAAGCAGAAGAGACTTCTTAAAAAAACAAACATCAAAAATCTTTGACTGGTAGTGTAAAATTATTTTATATTACAAACACGCACACACACATACTATATTTCGTACAATACTTTTTTGTACTGAAATATGAATGTGTAGGCAAGATTATATGATTGACAGCTAAATATTTTCATATTTATTCATATTAGAATGTACATGAATGATGTTAAGAATTAAAAGATTTATTGAAGAGATCTTTCTTAATGAAATATTAAGTGATACCCACTCATTTGCGCTGATCAGGCCTAACTCAGGTTTATGCTTAAATCAAGATTACTCGCTGAGCCACGACTCAGATGACAAAACTAAATCTGACCATATCAGGACACTCATGACTTATGGATCTGAGATAAGGTTATGTCTACCGTAGATCTGAGCGATAAGTATGTCCTAGCTTGCTGGACTATGATTAAAACATTTAGAGCAAGAGTCTAAAAGAGACTTCTGATGCAGCAAGTACCCAGGGAATATCAACAGGGAAATCTAATCTGTGTTCCCTCACTGAGGTTCGTTCTTTAGAGAAACGAAAGAAAGACTTTCCTAATTCGCCCTCTTGCACTCATATCCTACCATTGGAAAGTGTGATTCTATTGAATTGGTGCATTCAGATATTTCATGAAATTGTAAATGAAAAAACTCCCACAAGTCCCTGCGTAGGATTCTAGGTCTTCTTCAGCGCTGTCTTTTTGTTTGACAAGCCCATGTGACATACCGGCACATTCTTTGGAATCACACGTGAGTCCTATTTGCTTTAAAATTCTCTTAAAATGTCTGGATTTGCTCGGTTGCTCTGGGATATGCCTTTGCATTCTCAATGCACTTTTGACTTCACAAAGGGCTTTCTCCAAGCATTAGGAATGTTAGGCATTTGAATCTAATTTAAAGTTAGCTAACTGATCAGGGGCTTGGAAAATTAATGTGACAGGTCCTTGGCAAAAGCCTTCCAAGGCCCTGTACCTAGTCTCAGGAGTTGTCAGAATATGATTTTTTAGACAGTAATTGCCAACTCATCCACATTTGTTCCAAAAATGAGAAGTGAGCGTGAGTTATAACCCCTGTTAAAAATTCAGACAATCCGCTCATCCACAGCGCCTGACTGCTCAAATGATAAAACACACATTTAAAAAGTGTTTGGATTATGATTAGAATGCTTATGAACATTTCATGCCGCATTTAACGTGAAGAATTTAGACATTTTTGGACATTTAAAAATATCTGAATGTTATTGCATTAGATGCAAATTCTTATTAATGTTTAACCTAATGTAGTAAGACTGATTTATCTATGAATAGATGGCGAAAAGAGAAACACATTTATTTGAAATAATAATTTGTAATTTTATATGCCTTTAATGTGTATTATTTTTTAAATGTGAAGATGCAGCCTGATCTCACAACAATTCTAATATATTTTACGAGGTGGCTAATACGTATGAGTTTGTACAAATGACCTACACCTAACCCCGTCCCTAAACCTACTGAGTGAGGTCGTACGAATTAGTAACCTCGTAAAATATGTACGAATTGGTCGTAAGATAGCAACGGAATATACAAAAAATGCTAAATTATATTGAGAAAATATAGGTTCTTAAACATATTTCAATATCATTGCATTGGATACAAAATGTAAAAAAAGCTATTATTATTATTATTATTATTATTATTTTTATTTTTTTTTTTTTATTATTAAGGTTTATCCTAATGTAGTAATGTTGATTTATCTATGAATAGATGATTTTAAAAGAAAAACATTTATATTAAATAGAACTCATTTATAATATTACGTCTTTATGGTTTATTATTTTTAATATGAATATTTAAAAAAAATGCCCAAATTAAAATACACTGCATAAATTGCAAAAAAAAAAAAAAAAAAAAAAAATCATTGTATTAGATACAAAAAAAATCTATTATTATTATTATTGTTATTAATGTTTAATGTAGTAACATTAATTTATCTATGAATAGATGATTTAAAAAAAAAAAAACATTTATATGAAATAGAAATCATTTATAATATTACATCTTTATGGTTTATTATTTTTAATATGAATATTTAAAAAAAACTGCCCAAATTAAAATAAACTGCACAAATTGCAAAATCTTTGTATTAGATAATAAAAATAAAATCTATTATTATTAGTATTATTATTAATGTTTAATGTAGTAACATTAATTTATCTAAGAAAAGATGATTAAAAAGAAAAACATTTATTTGAAAAAGAAATAATTTGTAATATTAAATCTTTACTGTTTATTTTGTTTTAATATACAAAAATATAGGTTCTTAAAAATATCTAAATATAAAATAATTAGATTCAAAACATAAAATCTATTATTATTATTATTATTATTAATGTTTAACCTAATGTAGAAAGATTGATTTATCTATGAATAGATGATTAAAAAGAAAAGCATTTATTTGAAATAGAAATAATATTATTGTAATATTATGTCTGTATGGTTTATTACTTTTTAATGTGAATATACAAAAAAATAGCCCAAAATAAAATAAATGGCATACATTGCAAAAAAAAAAAAATTGCATTATACTAACTATAAAATCTATTACTATTGTTGTTGTTGTTGTTGTTGTTGTTATTATTGTTTAACCTAATTTAGTCAGACTGATTTATCACTTATAATATATAAAAATATTTTTGACTTTCAATATATATGTGTATTATATATTTATTTTTAAACAGTGCCAGAATTAGAACAATATATCAGGCTGATACATGTCTTGACATTTTGTTATAATATAAATGACTTTCACATTGAAAAATTCATAACAAAGGTGCTCCAAATGCAATCTGGGATGGCAATTCTCTTCATCATGATATTCTGAGTGAGATCTGTTCATATTTTTTCCTTCTTTATCTCTGAGGTTAAAATGAGGGCAAAAACAGATTAAAACATGTAAGGAACATACGTGTTTGCTGTGCTCACAAGTTTTAAAACCTATTAAAAGAATACGGAAATAAACAACAGTTTACATATTTAGCACTGCGATTAGCGATTACGTAAACATCTTCCAAAATTTACGTTTAGAAACCCATTTATAGATTATGTGAAGCAGATCTTTCAGCCTTCCTCTAAGATGCTCAAAACCCTGCCGGATTAACGTCTTTTTCAAGCAGCAGCTGACTCATACACTTTAAATTATGAGCGCTACAGAAAGATCTACATACCGAGAGCCGCTTGCAAATCGCACAGCTGAGGAGCAACTGACAAACATAAGCTCCCAGCTTTCCACTTGGAGGGTTTAGCTTTTACTTTTGATAAGTTGGAGTGCATTTGTCCTGAAGAGATCTCTTCACATTCACTGATTCCACTCTCGGGGATCAGCAGTTCTGGCACATCTGATGAAAGCAGCATCAATTCAAAAAAAAAAAAAAGGCATTATTTCTTCAAATTAAGTTCTGCAGCATAAAAATGGAGTGAATTAAATCAATAAAAGTTTATTTGCTTCTGACCCGAAACCTGCTGCTACAGTACAAAAGGATTTTAAATGATGTCAAATGGTGTTTTTCAGAAACGAGTTAAAATGTTCTGTAAAAGCTCTTTCATTTGGTTACGCCGCGTTCCCTTTTGTGTGAAGTGGGGCACTTCGTAAGATCATGCCGTAGCGCATTTTGTCTCCGCACCAAAAACTAAAAACGGGGAATGAAATCGGAGCTCTTCAGAGCTCATCACATTTGCAGCGGCCTTGATATCTTCACTCGTCCTGCTCCATCTCTCTCTCTCAGCCCAACATATTGTCTCCTTTCTGACCTCAGCAGGAGATGAAAAGGATGATGATGATCATAATGGCATCATTAACGCCTTATGCTCCTTTCAACGACCAATGTTCTGTCCCAAAATCTGATAAAAATTCACCCCTCTGAGTGTCAAACACCTTTTGTATGGGTTATTTCACAACGGAAGAGGATTACAAAACCATAACCTTTAAAAGCCCAACAGAGCCTATTTGGATGATAGATCAGAGTTATTATTATGGTCTGAAGACGATGATAACCTGGAAACTAATCCCTGGAGGGGTAATAAACAAACCACGTTGATAGTCATGTCTGATAGCTGCTGTTCTGAACCCAGTTTTGTGGCTTCTTGCGAAATGACAGATGTTATGTCAGGATGGAAGATGCTGCTCCAAGGTCAGTTAAAACGAGAGGGTGTTATCGGTATTTTCAGATGCGGACGGAGCCAACAATTCACGTTTTTAAGGGAAGACAGCTTATCAGAACTCATTTTGCTCAGTTAAATCTATTTTTTAATTGCAATGTGGAGCAGGCATAAGAGAAATCATAATTATAGCCTCAGGCATTCAGAACGTGAGTTCTGTGTACTCTTATCAATGCACACTGGGTTCTAAAGCTGTTTTCAGACATTTTTAGGTCTTGCAGAGAGCAGTGAAGGTCTGAAATAATCAAAACACAGCACACATGAAGAAAAACACATCAGCCAACACATTATAAATTATTAACTGTTTGGATGTAACAAAAAACAAAATTAAAGATGCACTCAGTCATCGCAGTTTTTTCTTCACTATAAAGCATGGAATAAAAATTGAATAAAAATTGAATAAAACACAGCAAGTGAGGTGGGAGTGGGTTGCCTCTGATGTGCACCACCATTTTCAAATAATGTGACCAGCTGGCAGTCATGTCCTATATTTGACCAAAGAACCATAACTTTTCTATAATAATGTGCTTTTACAGTCTCATAGTGCTTGACAAACTAATCTAAACAAAACAAACAAATACATTCTTAGTGAGTTCAGCAATAAACATACACTAATACAAACAGGTTTTGTAAAACGTACTCATTACCCTTAAATGAAAATTCTGTCATTAATTACTCACCCTCATGTCCTTCCAAACGCGTAAGACCTTCGCTTATCACAAATTAACAAATTAAGATATTTTGATGAAATCTGAGAGCTTTCTGACTCTGCATAGATAGCAATGCAACTACCACGTTCAAGGCCCAGAAAAGTAGTAAGGACACTGTTAAAATAGTCCATGTGACATCAGTGGTTCAATCTTAATTTTATGAAGCTTCAAGTATACATCAATTTCTTCTCTTCCGTTGTCACATGTTCACAAGAGTACCATGACACATACGTGTGGCGCTGTTGACACAGGAGCAGAATTCTGACGTAGAACTGTCACTTGACGTGGTCTACAAAAACACACAAAGATATAGTTCAAGAATCTTTAATAATCCAGACAGAGGGTATTACAAGGCAATCAGACAGGAGGCACATGTAGCACATCACATACAATACCAGACAAGGATCACAGGACAGACTACACTGTAAGAACTAAAGCAAATGAAGATAATTAATGACATACACCTGAACCAAATGACATAATCAAACATGAGGGAAAAACTGGGTCACACAGTGCACATGGGCTGACAGGAGGGCAGGCAGACAATACAGGTGGAGGTTCAGGTGGAGGACAGATACCTCGGAAGAGGACTAAGAACAGAGTCCAAGGTGGAGACGACAGAGGGAGGAGCCAAGGAGAACACAGGAGGGACTTGGAGCAGGAGGAGCCAGGCAGGACCCATGCCCCAGCTATGATGGTGAACCACGGTGGAGCCGACGAAAGGAGGAGCCATGATGGAGGAAGGGCTGACCATCAGCGGCAGAGCAGGTGGTGGTGGAGCCCGAGCCGGAGATGGAGAGACGACAAGCCAGGGTGATGCAGAGGATCTGGAGAGCCAAGGTGGAGCCGGAGCGACAGAGGACCAAGGTGGAGCCAGAGGGAAGGAGGAGCCAGACAGAGCCGGAGGGATTGAGAGACGAGGCACAGCCGGAGGAGTGGAGTCCCGAGGCGGCGGATGGTCAACGACTGACCAAGGCAGAGCTGGCGGGAAGAGGGAGATCGGCAGAGCTGGTGAACTGATGGGCCACGGTGGAGAGGAGGGAGCTCGGAGCCATGGTGGAGCCGCTGGGTCGACGGGCCGAGGCGGAGTCCAGGACTCAGAGGCTGGAGGTGGCAACAAGAGATCCTTCAGCCATTGGATCCACTGTAATCTTTAGGATGCTTAGAAATAGTGTGCGCTGCCCATACACACCACAAGGCCACTTCTAGCACCGTAAGTGCCAGCAACAGGACAACGACCTCCGTGGTCATTATCGTGCTGGCATATAATTCTGGGCAGACAGATATATCCAGGTAGACAGACAGTTCAAGATAGACAGACAGTTCAAATACGATCTCTGTGGTCATAACGGGATTGACAGAAGATAATGGCAGGAGAAGACAAGGCATATCCTCATATAAATCCAAACTGTCCTCTGATTCAGTAATAGCTTACCCTCAGTGGTGGTGCAAACTGACAAAAAATGAAAAACAAAATGCGGGTTCTACATCAAAATCTCGGCTCCTGCATCCACAGCACCACATGTATGCGTCGTGGTACTCCTTGGAACGTGTGGCGAAGACTGACACGGAAGAGAAGAAATAGTTAAATGAAGTTGTTGTTTTGTTTTCTTTGTGCACAAAAAGTATTCTCGTAGCTTCATAATATTACGGTTGAACCACATGGAGTATTTTAACAATGTCCTTACTACCTTTCTGGGCCTTGAGCGTGGTAGTTACATTGCTGGCTGTGCAGGGTCAGAAAGCTCTCGGATTTCATTAAAAATATCTTAATGTAATTTGTGTTCCGAAGATGAATGAAGATTTTACGGGTTTGGAACAACATGAGGGTAAGTAATTAATGAAAGAATTTTCATTTTGGGGTGAACTATCAAAACAACAAATATAAAACAACAACAACAAAGCTTTAATTTAGTCTTTGTTTAGTGTAGTTTTAGTTCATTCAAACAACTCACCCATTTGCTGAGCCAGAAGGGGACATGTTAGAACACTTAAACAAACAATGTTTTGAATAATGCCTTTCATTCCAGCCTGTTCCTCGCACAAGACGACTTCAGAAGACTTGAAATATAATGCAACGTTGTTTGGACCACTTTAATTGCACTTCCACTGTGCCTTTGTGTCCTTTTTGAAGTTTGAAAGCTCTTGGTCCTCATTCACTGTAATTGCATGGAAAAGTTTGACCAGTGCATTATTCAAAATAAAAAGGAACACAAAGAGAGTCATACAAGTTGAGTAAATGATGACAGAAATTTCATATTTGGGTCAGCTGTTCTTTTAACACACACACGCAGTTGACTAAATATCTAGAGTTTTTCTGAGGAAACAATGATGACTGGAGAATCCTTCAGGAAGCGTGTCTCAAGACATCTAAACAGTCCAAAAGTAATAGCATGCTGTCTTATCAGCTGTGAAGATTCTCTAAAGCTTTGACAATCTATCAAGCTAGGAAGTTTTTAAAGTCTTCTTCACATCCTCAAGTGAGTGGCTGTCTTTTACAAAGCCACCTGCAGTGAGAAATTCTCTCATTCAGGTAATTAACTCTCTGAGGGGGAAAAGGTGAAGGGACTACTAGATACGATTCCCTCCAGCTCGCTCATGTCCTGGAATATAATAACGGCTCAAAGTGAGTACGATGGCTACGGTCTCTTATCTCCACAGGTATGTTCTTCAAAACAGCATACAGACCGTCATCATTAGCTAAGGGGCTGTCTTCATCATCCTGTGATGAGTTTCAATGAGAGGCGACACTGCTGGAAATTTATAGTACAGGCCAATGGTGAAAGGTAATGCGAAAGGACAGATAAATTGAACGAGAGAGGGGGATGGAGCGATGGATGATGGGCTAGCTAGGACAAAAGAGACAAATGGGAATCTGTGAGGCCGGCAATAAATCAACATGCACCTAAGTCGCAAATAAATCAGAAAAGTAAAGGCAACACGGCCCAACGGTTTCATTCCTACAGCTGGAGTGTGGTCGAAGACACAGCGGGGAAAAGATCAGAAAAGATCTTCCTGTTTCAGACACTCCCAGGAATCTCATGAATAAACGGCTGGCTATTAATCCATTTAAATATGCTGCTTTGCATGCATACATTCTAATCATTACTATGCAAATTAGGCAGATGAGTGCGAATGGCAAATAACACGAATAGCGAAAAGAATGAGAGCAGGAAGAGAAAATAAAGCGCGGGAGAAGAGAAACTATCTTGCCCGCTCTGTATGGAATGAACATTCCCTTTCCGTTCCCAGCTATCTGATCTCCTTATATGCTCAGTCAGGCCTCAAGGAAACAGTGTCATTGTATCAGGAAACTGAATTTAATTTAAACTCCATGGAGGGGGCTGATAAGAACGTGATGTGTCACTGTGATTACACTTCCCCTTATCTATATTTGCCAACAGACTTATTTAGTGTCGGGAATAAGCGGCACCTCATAGACACCTAATGTCCCGAAGTAGACACGGACACAACTGTATTTCCCTGCGTTTACGGCGGCGGGCGCGGGAGCTGAATTTTAAATGCCGTAAGATGGATGTCCTGTTATAGCAGGATTAGACTGCACACTCCTTGTTTTATTGCAGCCTCTTCTTTTTGTAATATCCGTGTAATGGCTTTTTCAAACTGCAGGGCCCCGATTTCAGCCATCGCTATTTTCTCATCTCGATTTGGTTCGGCTCCTGCAGCTCAGCTCCTTCTTTCCATTCAATTCCATCCAATCTCAGCGTAATAAAATTCCTGCGTGGTGCTGGTGAGACTTTAGGCGCGGACTACGTTGTTTATTGTCTGTGTTCACTTAAGATGTAAAACATACGCATAGCCTTCTTACAGCATATTAAAGACTGAGAAGATACTCACAAAATTGAATGCAGTTGTTTTTTAATGCATGATTTCAGAGCATTATGGGGTATGTTTTCACAACAATGCATATGAAGCAAAATGGAGAATGACACAATGACATCTACTACATATGAATGCCTAAAGGGCCATTTTAGTTGCTTTGAGGTTACACTTTCATAGCTCAAGAAAATTCATAGCTCTTCATACTCTAGCGACCATCCAAACCCCCCTAACAATTATATAGCGACCACCTAGCAACAGGCTATCAACCACCCATAATACCCTGTATAGCAACTGTGCAGAACCTGATTTTACCAAGTAGGACATGTTCCTGGATCAACATCTTTGTTGACCCTGGAACAACATTGTGATTAACCAATCAAGATTTGAAAAAACATTTTAAAGTTTTTGTGAAGTTTAGGCTTACAATCAGTGTTTGGTGCTTGTACATCAGTGTCATTCATCTATCATTTCCTCTGATTTTAGGGATTACTCATGGGTAAGGTTAGGTTTAGGTGTAGGGATGTGGTCAAGATTAAATTTTTGGATTAAAATGTTGTTCCAGGGTCAACAAAATATGTTGACCCAGGAACACATCTAACTCAGCAAAATCAGGACGTGCATAGCAACTGTATAGCAATACCCCTGTTGGAAAAAAAAGAAACACTACAGTCAGCTGGTTGTCTGGTCTTTACTGGTTTAAGCTGGTTTTAGCTGGTCTCCAGCCTGGCTAAACTAGTCAAGCAGGTCTCAAAGCCTGGCATTTAGTTGGTCTTAGCTGGGAGTGGCTGGCTTTAGCTGGTCTCCCAGCCTGGCCGAGCAGGTGTTTAGCTGGTCTTAGCTGGTGTTAAGGTGGAAGTAGCTGGTTTTAGCTGGTCTCCCAACCTGGCCAACTGGTCTCAAAGCTTGGCCCAGCAGGTGTTTAGCTGGTTTTAGCTATAAGTAGCTGGTTTTAGCTCTTCTCCCAGCCTGGCCAAGCATGTTTAGCTGGTCTTAGCTGGTTTAAGCTGGACGCAGCTGGTTTTAGCTCGTCTACGAACCTGACAAAGCTGGTGTTAAGTTGGAAGTAGCTGGTTTTAGCTGGTCTCCCAGCCTGGCCAAGCTGGTCTCAAAGCCTGGCCCAGCTGGTTATTAATTGGTTTTAGCTTGAAGTAGCTGGGTTTAGCTTGTCTCACGGCCTGGCCAAGTTGGTGTTTAGTTGGTCTAAGCTGGAAGCAGCTGGTTTTAGGTGGTCTCCCAGCCCGGTCAACTAGGTGTTTAGCGGGTCTTAGCTGGTTTAAGCTGGAAGTAGCTGGTTTTAGTTCGTCTCCCAACCTGATCAAGCTGGTGTTAAGATGGTCTTAGCTGGTTTAAGATGGTTTTAGCTGGTCTGCCAGCCTGGCTAAGATGGTGTTTAGCTGGTTTTAGCTGGTTTAAGCTGGAAGTAGCTGGTTTAAGCTCATCTCCTACCCTGATCAAGCTGGTTTTAAGATGAAATAGCTGGTTTTAGCTGGTCTCCCAGCCTGGCTAAGCTGGTGTTTAGCTGGTCTTAGCTGGTTTAAGCTGGAAGTAGCTGGTTTTAGCTTCTCTCCTAGTCTGGTTAGGCCAGTGTTTAGCTGCACTGTAAAATCTAGTTGACCTTATTTATTATTATTATTTTTTTTTTAAAGCATGCAAAATGATTGCCTTAAGAAACATTACCTAGTAAAAAAATACTTCTTATTTTTAACAACAAATTCATTTCAAGTTAAATATACTAGGAGTGTATTTCAAACAACTCATTTAAGTTGAGCTAACTAAAATAACATTTACTGCAACTTGGAATTTACTAAATGAATCTGATTTACTTGTTTAAACCATGCAAACCGATACCTTTAACTGAGTAAATACTACCCCTGTAAATTAGGTGCTTCAATCATCCATTTAACAATAGTTACATTAGCCTAACAAAACTAATGGTTTTCTGAGTAACGCATAGCACACAAATCAGATTTTTACAACTAAAACCAACAAACAGCTTTGATAGGCCTTACAGTGTGTGGTTATAGCTGGCTGGTCAAAGTAGTAGTCAAAATCCATCTAAAATCACCTGCAAAACAGCTATAAAAAGGATAAAAGACTAAATCAATATCTATCTCTTTCAAACAATTTCAAACAAGTTTTTACAACTACTTCAAACTCTTACATTATGCATCGACTTTTCAACAGATCTACATTTTGTTGCATCAGACAAACACATGTTGTTGACATTAAAGGAACATTTGAGCCAAAAATTAAAATGCTGTCATAATTTACTTTATGCTAATCTCATTCCAAACTCATATTGTTGTTATTTTTTTAAGTGGAGTAGCAAAAAAGATCTCTTTGCAGCTACTTTCCGTAGCAGTCCTTAGTGACCATGTCTGTCAAGCTTCTAAACTCCAGTATAAATGCAGCTTGTATAACTTGTGCATTACGTATTCTGATGTCATATGACAGCTTTGTGTGATCAATCTAAGTTAGACGTCAATCAAACCTGAAGCAATATGTCTTACGGCACCATATCTCATTTTTATATTGTTCGATCCACAGAAAGCTATGACTTCAGAGGACACTGAAATTATAGAAACCCATTTATATGAACTATTTATTATGAATTACTGCTTTAGTGTAGATAGTTCAACCCATATAATTTGGTCTTGGAAAATTCGGATGATAACAGTCTAAGCTAATAACAAAAAAAATGATTGCAGAGTTTGGTATCTTGTCAAATTTAAGCACAGTTTATGAAATAGTTAGGGTCACAGTGGATACTGTAAGATTACCGGGGGCCTTTTTCTCAGGAAAAAATCTGATAAGCAGGAGACTAAAGTAAAAAAATCTCCAATGGACCTCCATTTAATCTCATTTCTGTCTGGGAGAAACAATTGATATTTTAAAGAGATATAACTGAAGATTGTTCTCGAGTGTGTGTGTGTGAAGGAGAGTGAATGATGGAGGTGATACTGTATGTTCTGCCACTCTCTGTAAGGAGCTTAGAGCCTTTACTAACTGAGATTTTTTTCAATTTCGAGAGCTTACTCAACCAATGAGGTCACAGTGATGACATGACTCGGGTTGTGACACATTAAACGTTGTCTTTCTTACCCACTGACATTACCTTCAACAAAATCGCTTCCATTTTATTGCCAATAACTCACAGTCCACTGTAGTTTAAAGGGATAACTCACCTAAAAGTAACACTACAAAAAGTATTTAGGCACATTTTACACTTAATATCTGAATTTCTGTGCATGAATTACAAAATATCAACCCAAAGTACATCTGCAAATATATTATGCTACAACTTTAAGAACTTATAAAGAACCTTTTGTTGAATGGGAAGATGTTAAAGGTTCTTCATGAAACCATCAATGCTAGTAAAGAAGCTTTATTTTTAAGAGTGTACTTCACATTTCTGAGCCACTCTTTAAATTAGTTTTAACCAAGTGATATTGAGGTCATTTGTCATGGTTGGAATTCAGTTCCCATAAAGTTCACACAATAAAATAACTATTGGTGTAGGTTATTATGTCCGCAATAAACATGTTTGACAACCAGAAATTCTACAAAACATTTGGGTTTTATTTTTAACAATATATCTACAGTTTCATATTTTGAAGCCTAAACTTCATTGTGTGAAACATTTTGACTGAAAAGTGTGCTTGTGCTATTTCTTTCCTCAGAGGATTCTGAATAATAAAATAGAAGTGTCATTCTATAATTAGGGGTACATTTAGAATTTGACAATGTGAAGAACAAAAATTTCCTTTTCCCCAAAAACCCAAACCCAGACTTCACATAGCTGCTTCGAAACAAGCTACGTATATTGTGTAAAGTGCTATGTAAATAAAGGTGATCTGTAGGAATATGTGCATAAAATACCATGGGTAACTGTAACGATGACGCAGAGGCGGCGTTAGAATCCATTTGCGGAAGTTTATTGCAAACAACAGAAAACATACACGTGTAGCCAGGCAGTGGGTCGGTAACCAGAAAGCAGTCCAA
>JAHKKF010531561.1:0-12107 GCA_019740295.1 Labeo calbasu | reverse complement strand
GTCTAAGTATTGTATTGTATATGATATATCACATATTTATGATAGAACATAGATTAATTAATTATTTTACTTATATCATATAAGTAAAATAATTAATTAATCTATGTTCTATCATAAATATATGTCTGACATTTATAATAAACCAAACGGCTTGAAAATCGGTTGAAAATTAAGCAAATTAAGGTGATTTTAATCGTTGATAGTTCTATGCCAATGTTAACTAATGCAGAGTAGACGCGGCTTCCCCCGACCCAAGATGGCTGCCGCGCTGATGCATCAATCCTATGGACAGCAGCGTCAGAGGCGACATCTAGTCAGTATATATATCTATGGAATTTTCTGCCGAATTTGAACCACTGAATTTGTGGAAGTGAATTTGTAAAGTGAAATAAAATGGACCAAAATTTGACTGTCGATTGAATATTTGGAAAGTGAAATATGGAAGGTGAATATGAATTTTTGAATTTTTAGTTATGAAAATGTGAGTGAAATATTTTGAATTAAAATATGCACAGCTTAAATAAACAACTATGTTAAATTTCAAAGCCTAAAATGCAAGCCCTTAAATTCAAGGCATTAAAATGCAAGCACTGTTAATTCAATGCATTATTTTTTCAGTTCAATTCAATTTTCAATTCAACATGCCTTTTTGTTTCAAAGACATTTATCATTAATTTTCTTCCATACACAATCAACAGGTGCTTTTTTTCTTATGTTTATATAATGATCAAGAATGAACCGAACACAGATTATTAGTATAGATATTATTAGAAGAAGTCATGGGCGTCGCAAGGTCTTTTTTTAAATACAGTTTACAAAATATCATGGGGGAGAAATCGGTTCCCCATCTACTGTAAAGCATTTCGCTGCGTTCACCCCTCGTTATACCACAGCTGTTTCCTTCTGCTGACTGAAGCCCTTAACACATATGGACGCATACTTTATAAAACTATCATGTTGCCATTTTCATTTGAAAATGTAACTCCTAATATAATACATATCTCACTCTCTTAATTTGTGGCTCCACGTACATTTTATTTGATGGGAAAGGGGCCCATATGGCTCTTTTGATGTTGGAGGTTGCAGACACCTGTGCTAGCCCATGTCTCAGTCCAAATTAACACATGAATCGACATGTCAACCTGAGAACTGGGGGCCGAATTCACAAAACATTTTTAAGAAAAAAAAGTCGGTAACACTTTAGAATAATGGTCTATCATTAACAAGTAACTATGCAGGAAGTAATAGGTAGTACTATATTAACACTGAGTTTAATACTACTAACTAACATGGATGCAAGATGAACTAAGCAGTAAGTAATAGCACATTTAGGACAAAGGTAGTTCCTTATTAGGTATTCAGTAATTACCAAATAAAAATATCTTGATTAAGAACTACTTGCTAACTATGATCGGTTAATACAGAATGACCAATTAATAAGTAATCACAACAGCAACATCTAAAAACGTATTAAACTACTTGTGAAATTGATGTCGATCCATCACTAATTACTCAAGAGTTACCTTGTCAGCCTGCAGGAACTACTAGTGAATATGGATCATTATTGTAAAGTGAAAAACAAGTTAACCCTTCAGTAATTACTCAAGCGTTACCTTGTCAGCCCTCAAGAACTACTAGTGATCTGGATCAATATATATATATATATATATATATATATATATTTTTTTTTTTTTAAATGAAAGACATGTTAACAAGTTAAACAACTTAACTGCTCACTAATACTCGAGCATTACTTTGTTAGCCCCCAGGAACTACTAGTGATCTGGACCATTATTTTAAAGTGAAAAATACATTAACCCCTCACTAACTACTCAAGTGTTACCTTGTCAGTCCACTTGAGTATTGGTGACATGTTAAGTTGTTTAACTTGTTAATGTGTTTTTCACTTTAAAATAATGGTCCAGATCACTAGTAGTTCCTGTGGACTGACAAGGCAATGCTTAAATAATTTGTGAGGGGTTAAAATTGATTTCACATGCAATTTATTAACTAATTTAATATATTTTATATCTGACATATACTGTACAGCCATACATTTCTGAGGCCCTAGTGATATTCTAACCTAACAAACATTGTAATCTGGAAGATGCTGTTTTGTGCAGTCAATGTCTTTATTATGCAAACTGTTTTTGACAAGAGACCATCATTGTTTATATTCATATCATAAAGAGAAGTCTTTCCAAGGGTACTATCACTATCTAGGAGTTTTGGAGTTGGAGACATATTGAACTGACACTGAATACAGCTCATAATAGTGAACTAATCCAATCATAGGCTTGTCAGCATCTCTTCATAGTTATTTAAAATTTGAAATGAATGATTATCATTATTATTATTATTCTGTGTTTAAGTTTGAAATAAACTACTTTTTGGTAAGAGTATAGTAGTCAGAATCTCAATCTGTAGCCAATTTATTTGTGGGCATATAATATTCATAATTAGTCTCGAGAGCCCATTTGAGGTGCAAGGTTCTGAAAAAGGTATTTTATGACCATGTTAAGAATAAAACAAGACAGTAGTTTACTTTTAGACATGCTACTCCTTGGAATTATAAGGTTCTCTCTGCATTCTGAGCAGTTTTGAGATACTGAGCTTCAAAGTTTTGGCTTCCGTAGACTTCTGTAGATAGAACCCTTTTTGTTTTCTAAAAAAAGGCAAAAAATGTACACAGTTTACAAAAGAAATATCACATAATGTAAATAAGTTGTCGCAGAATAAGAATATATGAATTACTCAATGACTGGTATAAACACAAGCATTGACTAGAGTGGGCGCGATCTGCTCCGGTGGCCACGTCAGAGCCTTAACGCACCGCAGACGTGTGTAGTATAGTGGGTCAAAACACATGCAGAGGCACGGCTGGAATAAACACAAGCATTGACGACTAGAGTGGCTGCGATCTGCTCCGGTGGACGTTTCGTAGCCGTAACCAGTCCCAACACCTTTCATTTTCGGAAGGCAGACCTTCATCAAACCTGGAATCGAGCCATTTGTGCCAGGGTGGGGAGCAAGGTATTGTAATAATGTAAATTATGTGAAAAATAACGTGTTTTTTGAACCACCAAGCATGAGAGCATGTTCTAATACACCCCCAAAACAAAATCACGACTTTCTAAAAGAGCATAATAGGAAACATTTAATACATAGCAGGACTATTAATGGGGATGTGCACAAGTTTTATGAAGTTACAGCGATGGGTGATTATGTAACAATGACAGGTCATGATTGTGTATGACGCGACTTTATTCTGAATTCAAAATTCAGTTACAACTCTACAAAAAACGAATCATATAAGGAGCTCGTTTTTTTATTTCAACCTATAAACATAAAAATTTATGGCATTGGTAGTGCATTCGGTGCACTGGTATTAACAATTCTCGTCGAGGGACCGGACATGAAAGTTCCACAGCCGTGGTTGGGGTTGCTAAATCATGCCCTTGGCCAAGAGGATGCAGACAGCAAGCTGAATCAGCTCTGGGAACTGGTTTCTCCAGAGTGGGGCCACTAAGAGGAGTGAGCATCTCGTTTCCCTGACCTGCCTGAATCCCTGAGGAAGCAAGGCGATCAGGAGGCAATCATGGGTCAATCGTGGGACAGAGCATCCCGCTGTTTTAAGAAGTATGTTGGGCAGTGAAAGTTGTTTTTGGGAGTGAAGAGGTCCACCCCTGCCCTGCCAAAGACAGACCAGAAAATTTAAACCGACTGAGGGAGTAATCTTCATTCCCCAGGAGCTACATTGCCTCTGGACAGCATGTCCGCTCCTTGGTTCAGTCTGCCCAGCACATAAACCGCTCTTAGAGAGAGTAGTTTGTCCTGTACCCAGAAAAGGAGGCGTCATGCCATCCTGTAAAGGGGGTGTGACCTGGGTTAGCCTGACATAACTGGGGGACTTGGGCACTTGGGCAAGAAGTGGCGTAGAGCCTGCGATGTCTGCTGTGCGTCAGAGAAGCGGTCTGTGAACCCATTTATGACTGGGCCAGTGACCCCGCCGGGTCCTGTTAACACCCCCTGTTAGCATTTTTCAACACTGTGGAAATGATAGAGCTCTATGTATGTGTAAGAACACAGATCTTCTTCTGACTTACTGTTTTGGATGATGTCCTGCATCTTCTTCCAGACTCTGAACGACAGGTTGCCCAAGTAACGTGGCACATGAATCAAAGCTCCAGAAGGCGTCTGTGGATCCGGCTGTGAGATCTGGACTCTGGAAGAACATTCAGGAGTCAGAACTGCAGTGGCTTTGGATCAGAAGCAGAGAGACCAGAGACACCAGCAGATCACTCACCTTTCCACTGAGACTGGAAACTTCTGCAGAACAAACACACAATTTATCAACAACAAGTCAATCAATCATCAATCAATCAATCAGTACATGATCTAAAATCAGACCTTAAGAAAGCAGACGTCGTTGTCTTTCATCATCTCCTCTGTGTCTTTGATTGTGTGTGAAAGAGCTGAGATGTGTCTGTTGATCTCCTCCAGCTTCTCCTTCATCATCTGCTTCTTCTGCTCCTCTTCCTCCCTCAGTGCAGTGATTGTAGCTTCTTCTTCATCTCTGAGAAACTGATGAAGCTTCTCAAACTGCTGTTTAATCTGACGCTCTGTGTGCTCAGCTTGAAACTGAAATTAAATCAAATTCACTTAAATCATCTCAAAGATGCAACTTATTCTACAGCTACAACTTGAAATTTCGAAAGTACTGGTACGGCAGTAGAAGATGTTCTTGTCATCATGACATGATATTTTGGGACATGATTTGCATTGACGCTATTGTACAACCTTGAGATGGATTGGCTTGACATGTCAAATGGATGTCAATAAAGGAGAGGCTTCAGCATGCTGATGTTTCTGAAGAAACAGTTGATCACTTTGGCAGCCATGTTAAAAAATGGATGTAGAACATGATGAAATCTTCAAATTGTTTACTATTAAAAATCAACTTTAGAGTAATATATATTTGGAATTTAAAGTGAAATAATTGTTTTTTTTAAGAGAAGTCACAAAGAATTTTGCAACAGGTAGGACTAAGTTCATGGCACAATCTTTCAAAGGGACTCTGGACACAAGGTATCATTTATTTATTATGTTTATTGTTATTATGTTCATTAGGTTATTGTTTGCATTTGATCGGTCTTATTTATTGCTGTTTGCAATTTTTTACTGCTTTACTGTTTACTGTACTCAACTTTTCAGCTGTTACTATTAAAATGATGAACTGAAATTAAATATTGTATCGCTGTTTGCCATTACTGTTCAATGTTTTATAAATGAACAACTTTTAACTAAACAAATAATCAAATAAAATACTGAATGGAAATAACATTCTAATTTTTAAAGGTATTTTACATTTGCAATTAATTGGTTAGGCAGCTTTCCAGCATTACGTATGGGTGTCTCAACTGTACTTAGGTACTGTTCCAACCTTTCCCATGTCAGGTACAGTACCCGAGTACAGTTGAGAAATAGCTTCTTGAAAAAAGCCTCTTGTGTTTATGAACTAATTGTGGGAAATATGACTTACTTATGGATGTTAATAATCATTAATATTTTAGTAGACAAGTAAAGGAAGTGTCATATGAAAAATCACTTCTTTTCAGTCCCTAGTTTTGGTGTGGTAACGGAAAAAGCAAAAAGTGTACCAACTCTATACTCTATCTCAATAATGAACCATTCAACTGGCAGCTCTACTGTAGAAATAACTGGCATTATTCAGCTCAAGTTCGGTTAAAAGATTATTCACTTCAGTTTAATAACAGTGTCAGTGTTGCAAATTCATCAGTTAAGAAACTATTTCAAAGGCAGTTCTACAGAAGATAATAGTTGTCTTTTAACTGTCTTGGTTTTGCCCAACAGAGCAAACGAAAAGTGGCAAGGAACTCAAACTCCAGTAGGTGACAATAGTGGAGCAAAAACCTTTACGAAGAAAATGTAGTGTTTTATCTTTTTAGAAACAGTAACTTAAGGCCGGGACACACCAAGCTGACTTCAAAACTAGGAGAAACCGAAACAATGATATACAAGATATATGCAGATATATGAAACAGAAACAAAGTAGCGCTTGCTTACCATTTTGAATATTAGTTATGTTGATAACTTTCTTCATTTTAAGCGGCTCATACTGTTATGAAAATATTCACATATTGTAATGCTTTGGTAAGATCACATTACATCAGAACAGCCTTCTGTCTGTGCTGCCTTCATTTACTTACTCGTTTTCATCACTTTCGCTTTAAAGGAGAACTCCACTTCCAGAACAACAATTTACATGACTTCATTGGTGCCCCGATTTTGAGCTTCCAAAATGCAGTTTAAATGCAGCTTCAAAGGGCTCTAAACGATGCCAGCCGAGGAAGAAGGATCTTATCTAGCGAAACAATCTGACATTTTATTCGAAAAATAAAAATGCGTATACTTTTCAACCGCAAAAGCTCATGTAGCACAGGCTCTGGGATACACGTCCACGACGCTACGAATGACGTGTAAGTTCATCGTCTGTGTACTCCGGCTCAAAAAGGTAGAGTATGGCGAAAAACTCTCATTTTCTCCTCCAACTTAAGAATCATCCAACATCGTTATACCTTTTTGTTTGTAAACAGCGTTCCTTAGTCTTTGCACGTTCGTTTTGTAAACACTGTGTCTGTAGTTCCACCTATGTTTGGTGTCACCTTTCGATGTGATTCAATAGTACATAGCGTCGTGAACGAGCATCCCAGAACCTGTGCTACACAAGCTTTTGTGTTTAAAAAGTATACAAATTTTTATTTTCTGAAAAAAATGGCTGATCGTTTTGCTAGATAAGTTCCTTCTTCCTTGGCTGGGATCGTTTAGAGCCTTTTGAAGCTGCATTTAAACCACATTTTGAAAGTTCAAAATCGGGGCACCAATGAAGTCCATTATATGGAGAAAAATCCTAAAATGCTTTCCTCAAAAACCATAATTTTTCACGACTGAAAACAGAAAGACAAGAGGTAAGTAAATTATTTGTAAATTGTTGTTCTGGAAGTGGAGTTCTCCTTTAATTCTCCAACACTGACATGTTCACAAAAGTAGGCATCCAAGTTCTCACTCTCCCCAGCGGCCCCAACACCAATTCAAAATGTTGAATCTGTCAGACTGCCGATGACATGAGCACAATGAGAGCGGACGTGTAGAACACACCAAACAAACTAGTCGACAGACGGCCGGCCGTTGGTGTGTCCCAGCCTTTACAATATTTAAAGGTGACTTCTCTTTTGCTCATGCATTCCTTTGTGTAGACAAAAAACTCTCAACAATTCAGTGTCAGTCAAATGGTTAACAGACTGTTGGGCTCTTGGTTATTCACATTGGGTCTTATTATTCCCCGATAGCGCATTGAGTGCCAAAGTAACGAGCTAACAGAAGCTTCTGTTTGATCTTGTTTTACTGTAGTGTCTGTAGCCTACCTTCATTACATATAATCATGTCAGGCAGTCAACTTCAGAAATATGTCAAATGAAACAATCCTCACCTTGATGTGTTGAACTGCTTTCTCAAACTTTCCTTTAATGTTTTCTTTGTGTTTAAGTTTCTCTTGTAAAGACTTCAGTGCTGTATTGAGTTCCTCCTAGAATTTAAAGTGAAAATTTATAAGACACAAGAGATTTCTGTAATATGTTCATTAGGGTGTATGAGTGTTCAGTCATACACCCTAATGTCAGCAGTCAGTAGTAAACACTGCTCACACACACCATGAACACACACCCAGAGCAGTGAGCAACCATTTGCAACTAGGGGTTCGGTGCCTTGCTTATAGCCACCTCGTTCGTGATATTGGTGTAAGAGAGCCGAGACTCAAACCCACTGCCTTCGGGTTACAAGGCTGACTCTTTAAACATTAGACCCAGACTGCCCCTCATCTGATATCAGAAACAGTCAAAATGTTATCAGTGAATAAAAACTGAAATAAAAAAAAAAAAATAAATAAATAAACAACAAAAACAACTATTACCAATCAGCTCTTGAAGTTCCTTTTGATAAAAAGATACATTCTTTGAGCATACCCTAAATGACAAATTATCTGGAGGATATTTTGCATACATTACATACTTATAGTGGAGAAAGAAATGAGGGGTTGAGAGGTTAAAATTTCAAAAATAAATACATACATGCATACATACATACTTAAATTACCCCCAAATAAGGACCACGCTAATGTTCATATATGTCAGGGGTTCTTAACTCTGGCCTGTGAGATCCATTTTCCTGCAGAGTTCCAACCCTGATCAAATACACCTGAACAAGCTAATCAAGGTCTTTAGGACTACTGAAAAGTAACAGGCAGGTGAGTTTGATCAAGGTATTATCTGAACTCCAAGGAAAATGGATCTCACAGGCCAGAGTTGAGAACCCCTGATATATGTAATACATATGTACAGACATATTTGTATGGTTATGGCAACAATTTTATTCACAAATGTAAATCTTTCTAACCTTGTAGGATGAAGCAACTTCACCGACGGGTCTGAATGTGTGATTGATATGTTTCTGTGAATCTCCACACACTAAACACACAGGCTGTTTGTCCTCCAGACAGAAGAGTTTCAGTTTTTCACTGTGCAGACTGCAGATTTCCTCAGATCCTGATGAACACCCCTCCTTTAGAAATGACTCACATAAGTTTTTTAATGCAAGATTACATGGTGGATTCATATTTGAGGATCTTCTCCTGCAAACAGGGCACTCCTGAGTTTCCTTGGTTCTCCAGTACTGTTGAAGACACTCTTTACAGAAACTGTGACTACATGACAGAAGAACAGGAGCCTTGAATATTTCACAGCACACAGGACAAGAAAGTTCTTCTACAGATAGTGAAGCCATTTTCACAGTTTGAGCTCCAGCAATCTAAATTTTACTTTCACTTTCTGAATAATGGTTTGAAATCCAAGAGAATTACAAAGACCACTATCTGTTTAAATGTCTCAAAAATTCCCCTTTAAACTTTCTTTTCATTCCTCGCTGATCACGCTGATTGTTTTTTTTTTCCTTTTTGTTTTTTTTTTTTTTTTTTTTTGCTTTTGTCGTGATGCTGACAGCAAGTTTGACAGGAAAAGAAAAAGAGAAACAATGAGACAGTCTCTTCCTGTGTAAGAGGGTGGAGTTTCTGTTCATCCTTTGATGTACTGAAAAATCAGACGGCACCATCTAGACTTCTAAAGGTTAATGTGAACAAAATACATTCAAAGTTTACTTGAAAATTACACTTGAAAAAGTGTAATGTCAGAAAACTTTGAATCGGGCAGAAAAGAACAATGAGAGATTTAAAAAAAAAAAAAAAAAAAAAAAAAAAAAACTNCGGGCAGAAAAGAACAATGAGAGATTTAAAAAAAAAAAAAAAAAAAAAAAAAAAAACTCAAGACATTTTATTTGTAAGTGTTATAAAATGTCTTGATAAAAACCAAAAAAAAGCACACATAAGGCAAAAGTTATCTTTAGAAAGTCTGAATGGAGTCTGTACTAAAGAGCCTCAGACTGAATGAATAATACAGAAAGAGAAAATGTATATTTTAAAGATAATATTTTTAAATATTTTAAAGGATCCTTTTATAAAGGGTTTATAATCATAAATGACTAATGACTCATTAACAAATGTATTATAAATCACTGATAAGCAGTTATAAATGCATGAATAAAAAGAGTGATTTTAACACAACACCTGCCAAATAGTGGGCCATTTTTAACTCACATGTTATAAATGTTGTAGAGACCTTTGGACTGTTGGGTTTTTTTGTGAGGTACTGGATGAGTAAACCCCCCTGGGTGCCAGTCAGAGCACCAATAATGAAGAGACAGGTGATCATGTTTAGACTGTGTATTGGCAGAGGAAGGCAGGACCACAGATGTGTAGACAGTCTGCAAAAATTAGTACAATAAAGAAATGGATGAAAATTAATTATATGTACAACAGCGAACATTCACTGTTACATAAAAAAGCCATTTACATTACATTACAAGTACATCTACATTTACATTTATTCATTTAGAATGTATTCCCAATTCACATACTTGTTAGTTCTCTACTAAACATATGGTTAAATGAAGGAAAAAAAGATATTTTACAGAGAACTACAAGCCACAAGTGAAAATTGTCACTATGATTATAGTATACATATATATAGTATAGTATAGTACATATATATATATAGTACCCATAGCACTGATTTACATCTTATGAATGAATAACTACACGTTAAGGAATATTACCAAACTAAATAATACAGAACAATTGTTACAGGACATGTCTGGGCATGTTCGTCTGATACTGACGCATGTAACACTGTTGTGATGCATTAAAGATCTTTCTGATTCTGAATGCCTGAGGTGAGTTAAAGCAGGTGTAAAAACCTTTCATATAATAATGACCAGCAGTTAAGGTGCTCACTGTGTTGTCAGATGAAGGAAGAAGGTGAGCAAGGGAATTTTCACAGAACAGCCTCAAAATAGTCAATGTTTTTAAACTCAAATAGCTATCCTTAATCATTTTTGACAGAGCCATTAGAGAACATATTTATATATACACTGACCAAAATTATAAATGCAACACTTTTGTTTTTGCCCCCATTTTCATGAGCTGAACTCAAAGATCTAAGACTTTCTCTATGTACACAAAAGGCCTATGTCTCTCAAATATTGTTCACAAATCTGTCTAAATCTGTGTTAGTGAGCACTTCTCATTTGCCAAGATAATCCATCCACCTCACCGGTGTGGCATATCAAGATGCTGATTAGACAGCATGATTATTGCACATGTGTGCCTTAGGCTGGCCACAATAAAAGGCTACTCTAAAATGTGCAGTTTTATCACACAGCACAATGCCACAGATGTCGCAAGTTTTCAGGGAGCGTGCAATTGGCATGCTGACTGCAGGAATGTCCACCAGAGCTGTTGCCCATGAATTGAATGTTCATTTCTCTACCATAAGCCATCTCCAAAGGCATTTCAGAGAATTTGGAAGTACATCCAACCGGCCTCACAACCGCAGACCACATGTAACCACACCAGCCCGGGACCTCCACATGCAGCATCTTCACCTCGTCTGAGACCGGCCACCCGGGCAGCTGCTGCAACAATCGGTTTGCATAACCAAAGAATTGTCAGAAACCATCTCAGGAAAGCTCATCTGCATGCTCGTCGTCCTCATAGAGGGCTTGACCTGACTGCAGTCTGTCATCGTAACCGACTTGAGTGGGCAAATGCTCACATTCAATGGCATCTGGCACTTTGGAGAGGTGTTCTCTTCACTGTACAGGGCAGATGGCAGACAGTGTGTATGGCGTCGCGTGGGTGAGCGGTTTGCTGATGTCAACGTTGTGGATTGAGTGGCCCATGCCACTCTCAAAAAGGATGTGTTAATAACATATTTTTTGTGTTATGGCTATTTTAACACATTTTGTGTAAATTTAAGTTGATCGTGTGTAAAAGAGAGAGAGAGAGAGAGAGAAAGAGAGAAACAACACAGTGTGTCCAACACAACATGTGTTAACTATCATCCAGTCACATTGCTGTTATGTCACTCCGCAAGCCGTTAAGTTCACGCCTCTTTCTCCATCGGTGGGTGACTTGGATGCACATGTCAGGTATTTAGATTTATTATTTTTAATTATTAGAAACCCTCTAGTCATGCGTACGGGTATTTTTGGTTGTCATGAGAGGCGGTGTTGAAAACGGCGTCAGATAGTTAATGCTTCACAAATTATTATTTCTTTACATTTTGGTAAGTTTGTTCCTCAGTTTCTGGAGAGAACTTATTTTTAACGAGTTTTATGTTTTTCTTTACTTGATTTGTTGCCAATTATATGACGTCCGATAAAAACGCTGCGGCCATGGCAGGATTGTCGTTAATGAGTTTGACAAAGCGGTAACTCTTATCACTTTCACTGCTATCCATCGCCTTTCTTTCATTAAACAACATAATGTGTTGATGTCTTGTTAAATGTCTTTAAATAATAATATGATTTATTACTGTAACATTTAAAATTTGATTGACTTCGACATTCGCATATGTCTTTATCTCAAAAAGGATGTGTTATGTTAACTATTTTCACACGTTTTGTGTCATTTTGTGTAC
>JAHKKF010531559.1:0-43812 GCA_019740295.1 Labeo calbasu | reverse complement strand
GGTGCTTCTACTAAATACTGAGCAAAGGGTCTGAATACTTAGGACCGTGTGATATTTCAGTTTTTCTTTTTTAATAAATCTGCAAAAATGTCAACAATTCTGTGTTTTTCTGTCAATATGGGGTGCTGTGTGTACATTAATGAGGAAAAAAAAATGAACTTAAATGATTTAAGCAAATGGCTGCAATATAACAAAGAGTGAAAAATTTAAGGGGGTCTGAATACTTTCCATACCCACTGTATATAAAATATAATATATTTTAAATGTAATTTATTGCTGTGAAGCAAAACTGAATTCTCAGCGTCATTACTCCAGTTATCAGTGTCACATGATCCTTCAGAAATCATTCTAATATGCTGATTTATTATCAATGTTAAAAACAGTTGTGCGGCTTAATATTTTGTTGGAACCTGTTTCATTTTTTTTTTTTTTTCAGAATTATTTAATAAATAAAATATTAAACAGAACAGCATTTATTTAAAATAGAAATATTTCGTAACAATATAAACTACCATTTAAAAGTTTGTGGTCAGTAATTTTTATTCTTTCTTCTTTATTTAAAAAAAAAAATTACGCTTTTATTCACCAAGGATGTGTTAAATTGAAAATGATCACAAAGACATAGAAAAAATGTCTATTTTGAATAAATGCTGTTCTTTTTAACATATTATTCATCAAAGAATCCTGAAAAAAGAATCACAGGTTCCAAAAAAAAGAAAATTAAGCAGCACAAAAGTTTCCTACATTGATAATAAAAGTAATAAATCAGAATGTTATTATGATTTCTGAAGAATCGTGTGACACTGAAGACTGGAGTAATGGCTGATGAAAATTCAGCATTGCATCACAGGAATAAATTATATTTTTAAATATATTAAAATAGAAAACCATTATTTTAAACTGTAATAATATTTCACAATATTACTTGTTTTCTGTATTTTTGATTAAGTAATGTCTTAATGCACATAAAAGAATTCTTAAAATGAATAAATAAATAAATAAATAAATACATACAAATCTTACTGATCCTAAACTTTGGAACAGCAGAACATGCGAGTTACATAATCAGATTACTTTTTTTAAGTAACTAGTAAAGTAACGCATTACTTTTACATTTAAAAAGAAATAACTGAGTTACTTTTTCAAGTTTTTGCAATTATCCATTGACATCTCTCCAGTCTCCATGTTGAGAGAAATGTGGAGTGAGGTGCAGAGACAGAGCCTGAGCATTACAGCTGCTAGAAATATAACTTTTGTTTTTTGTTATTAATAAACAAATAAGCAAGCCCAACCAAGGTGACAAAAAGTAACGCAAAAGTAACGTAACGCATTACTTTTCATAAAGAGTAACTAAGTAATGCAATTAGTTACTTTTTTAAGGAGTAACTCAATATTGTAATGCATTACTTTTAAAATAACTATCCCCAACAGTGAACAGCAGTGTAAATTGATCGAAATACTTTCTTTTGTTACACCGTTACAAAAAAGTCAAATAAATGCAGTTCATTTGATGTGGTTACTTTCTATTCATCAAAGAATGCTAAAAAAAAATCACCAAATTAAAAATATTAATCAGCGCAACTGTTTTCAACTGTTTCTTAAACAGCAAGTCAGCATATCAGAATGATATCTGAAGGATTGTGACACTGAACACAAAATTCGGTATTGCCATTACAGGAATAAATTACATGTTAAAACAGAAAAGGCAAAATAGACGCAAAATGTGAAATACGTACCAATAAGTACATATTACTGTAGTTTCCAAAAGAAATGAAAAATTGCGAACAATTGTAATCGATTTCATACACAGCTATGATCACAGCTCCATATGTTTCGCTTTCCAGATGTATAAACTTGCTCGGTAGCTCAGCCGGCACAGAATTAGACTTAAGATGCGGAATCCTTGAGTATGAATCCCATGAAAAACATGACTCACAATAAAAGAGCTGAAAGACGAGACATCGAAAAACAAGCTAAAACAGCATGCTCGTGATTGCGTTTTTGCACCACGTTCGCATTTATTCGTACTATCGGGTAGGTTTAGATGTAGTTATGGAGCATCGTCACGGAGCATTAGAGTTATAGTGCCACTCAATGGACACTTCAAGTAAGAACTGCAGTGACGTACAAAATCAACGTCACATAAAACGTATCGTATGTACGCTCATCTGTTCTGGGGAACAAATCGAACACCCTTTTAGCGCCACTCAATGGACATTTCACATCCAATATATCAGGAAACGTACATGGCGCTACATATTTCGTGTCTTGCAAAAAAGTTCCCACAGGTACGTTTTTGTCATGACATCAGGTTGAATAAATGCAATCCTGATGAAAATTTTACTGACCCCAAACATTTTACATGTTCTTTAGTGCAACATGAGCACACAACTCTTTTATACCGTGATATTAATTACTAATCTGTACTGTAATACATGTTATACTAACTATCCTATCTGTGCTAACTTCACACACACATACAAACAAACACTGCCTGAATGTCCTACACATTACAGGCTCACAGGGCAGGGGCTGATATAAACGTTGAACAGAGGAGCCTGTAAAATGCACCAGTAAACACCACAAACAAACATGAAGCTTTAATGAGAATAGGAAAATGTGTTTCAAGCCTGCATTGTTATTAAAACTCCCATTTAGCCTGAGTTTATGGCAGAAACTTCTGTAAAAGCCTGTATTACAATAAGCCATAAACCCCAGTCTGACCGCTCAATGACAAAATCTGACACCGCAAACGAGACGTGGGACTTGAGTTTCAACGGATTTCACGCTTTTCCATTGTCTAATCGAACTGAAACACCACATGAAACCTGCTCTCCTCACAAACCCGGCCTCTCATCTGCATGGGTAAACTCCCTCAGTAAAAACCATGTGTCTGAGAGCAAATTGTTTGTCCGTGCCGATTTATTTGTGTTTGGGAGCTGGAGACGTGCTTCTGTTTGTGAGGTCATTGCACCCCGTGTTCTCTCCTTGTTTCCCCGACAGATCGATGTAGCCCATGCACACGCTCCCTGTCTTGCCTATTTATAGACTCATCGTTTGTTTTCCGTGTAAACATCTTTGCGTCTTTTTGTTTTCATGTCCAGTTTTTCCATAAAGATCTTTTATAAGCTGCTGATGTCAGTGCTCAGGCGGATACTGAAACATCAAATGCTTGGATAAGAAATTGAAAAGTAAAAAAAAAAAAACCACACTGGCATGCAGAAGCCAATCAAAACAGAGATCATTTACATACAGAAGTCTTAAAGATACAGTACCAAAAGCAAAAATGAGAAATTATGTCTGTTTTTGGACCAAGAAACCTTGACTAACATTATAAGTGGACTTCAGGGAACAATGCTACAAATGTTTGGAATATAGATGGGATAATAAAGTGAAAAGTTAGAAAGAAAGGAAGAAAGAAAGAAAGAACTACACTGGCTTGCAGAGGCTAATCAAATCAGAGATCATTTACATATTGAAGTAAAAAAAAAAAAAAAAAAAGAACATAAATTATGACTGCTTTTGGACCAGGAAACCTTGACTAACATTATAAGTGGACTTCAGGGAAAAAAACGCAACAAATGTTTGGAATATGGCGCCTTTAACCTAAATAATTCCACTTGCATAAGATGTGTCACTTTTTACATTTCCAAGAAAAATATTACGCAACGCACTTTCTCTAACATTAATGTTACACTGCATCTAAGTTGCATAGCATTGATGTCACAAGCAATAAAAATCATTTAAACGTGTTTTATTCATTAGTAGGATGTGCAATAAGCGTAATAATTCACCCTGAAATGAAGAGCTGTAAAAAACAGTGCTGAACATCGAGTCTCTTCTGAAGCAGTAAATATGAGTGTGCTGGGAGGAGTTTGAGATGAAGGATGTCTTCCTCACTGCTTACCTCACACGCGTGAACAAAAATGCTCTTTGTGCGTGTTTGGGCACAGTCAACTGTATTGTGCTGTAAATGAACAGACACACACTGTAGGTCAGCTGGTCACTGAACACAAATGGCCACAATGCTTCAGTTGATTGATTTGCTGTCTGAGGGTAATCACGTTCAGAAGCGCCATGCCAATTCACAAGTGTTGAGTTAAAGTGGAATTTAAAAGCAATTTCCTAAAAAAAAGCACATATTTATATATTTGAGTGTTGGTCTAAGACATTGTGGTGGAAATCATCTATTTACATGTCTAAATTTGGTTAGTTCAACTGAGCTGCAACTTTCACAGGTCATTTGCTTCACCATATCATTCAAAAAGAGTTATTATTATTAAGAAAAAACCTTATGTTTTTCATAAAACGAAAAGCCAAAGTAAAGCCCAATTGCAAATTTCTGCAAATGTAAATGTAACTTGTATTTATTTTTTTTAATTAATTAATTTATTTATTTTGCTAAATTAATAAATTAAAAAAATATACAAATATCAAAATTGTTTATATTTTTCATAAAATAAAAAGTCACACCAACCACAACAAAACAATAATAATAATTTTATTATTATTATTATTATTATTATTATTTTGCTTGCTAGCTAGCCAGGATGTTAACTGGCTGACTTTTATAAATAAATAAATAAATAAATAAATAAAAACTGATATTTCACATAAAACAAAAAGTCCAGTTGCAAATACAGTAATAACAATAATAATAAAAACAACTATTTATTTGTTTTGCTAAATAAATAAATAAATATCAAAGCTGATTTATTTATTTATTTAGCTAAATGAGTGAATGAAAAATATATATACATCAAAGTATGTATGTATGTACTTAGCTTGCTAGATAGCCAGAATTTTAACTGACTGACTTTTATAAATGAACAAATGAATAAATAAATAAATAAATAAATGTCAAAGCTGATGTTTTTCATAAAATGAAAAGTCATGGTGATCATGGTTGTGGAAGTAATTATTATTATTATTATTATTATTATTATTATTTTTATTGTTGTTGTTGTTGTTATTATTATTATTATTATTATTATTATTTATGTTGCCTGCTAGCCAGAATTGTATCTGACCTTTCTAAATAAATTAACAAATAAATAAATATATAAACAAACAAACACAAAAACAAATAAATGTCAAAGCTGATGTTTAACAGGATTTTTCTAAATAAATAAATAAATAAATACAATTTGACCAAAAAAGAAACAAACAAACAAACAACTAAACTAAATAATAAATAAATTAATTTTGGGTGTCCTAAGGGAATATTATGGCATCCCTGATCACAAACCTTCTCCGCTATCAGAGTGAAAGAGGAAGAGTGTGGGACAGCTTGAGCCGAAGGCTTTGAATGAATATCTGATTGCTGCTGGCTTCATGTGTTCCACATGGTCAGCTTTCAGTTGTTTTACCACCCTGAATCCAACAGCATGCTGGAAACGCTGCTCTTGGCTAGCTGAACCCTCCCTGCTCTGACCACAGAGCCCTCCTCTCCACCCTACTGAAGACAAACAACAAACTGTAATAGAGAAGAAAGACATTTCAATTCCCATCAAGCTGACCGCAAACATGTGTGGCTTAGTGAAGGCAATAAACCAAGTCTTGCTGGAGAAAATTTTTATCAATACACAAGAGTAGCTAGAAGCAGTGCTCTTTATAATCTGTAGCTGCTGAGGTATTTTAACCCACTTCCTTTCACTTATATTTAACTGTAAACGCATCATTCAGATAACCTCCAATATTTTATTTATTCATTATTTCCTCTGTATTACTGCATTTTGATTTGATTACACAAAGTTCTCAAGCAGTAGTAATAAACCTGCTGATTTGACTGAGACTGTTAATCATCTGTTTCTAGAATTATACCACATTCATTCATCTCTCGATACAAAAAGGCCAAAATTCAGACCTTTCTTTTTCCGAATTAGTGAAATGTGAAGCATCCACAGACTGCAGACATTTATTGTGGATGGACAGAAATCAAGTAGCTTAGTGTCTGAAATGATGTGAGAATCCAAACAGAAATGGCCTTTTTCTTATGGAAAACAAATTGAGATTTCAGTTTTGTGTTTGACTATTAAACAGCAGAATTTTTGTGAGGGGGGAATTATTTAGAATCTTGGTCATTTTTAATTCATTTTAGGTATGGTGATTGAGGATTAATAATTCATATCACCTTTTCCCCCTTGACTCATTAAAGAGCATGTTTGAGATGACGTTCCTCTGAGCTGAAATAATAAAAGTGACAGATTTGAATGGATGGCTTTATAAATCTTTAGCACAGGGGAACGAAAAGAGAGAGGAATGGAGAGATACAGCAGCATACATTTTCTCTTTCTGTTTTTCTCTTTGTGATGTTCTGCGAGGTTCTACAATCTGACAAAATGGCAACAGAGAAGATTAAAAGAATAGTGTCTCCTAAAAATGAAATGTCCTTTATAATACATTCACCTTTACCTTTTGTCATTGTGACTCTCAAGCTATAAAAGAACAATATAAATATATCAAACATTGATATAAAAAAAAAAACATTTTTTGTATAAAATAACATTTATGTATTTACATGTTTTTTTAAATATACTAAAACGTTTTAGGCTGGTAATTTATTTGTAGTAGTAGTATGTTATGTAAGTATGTATGTATGTATATATGTATTTATTTATTGATAATGTATTATTATTATTATTATTATTATAATTATCATTTATTATTATTATTGTTATTATTAGTTATTTATTTATTAATGTATTAATTAATACAATTAATAATACAATTTTTTATTTATAGTAGTAGTAATTTATTTATTTGTTGATAATTTATTATTATTATTATTATTATTGGTAGCAGTGGTGGTAGTATTTATTTTTTTATTTATTGGTAATTTATTATTATTAGGAGTAACAGTAATTATTTATTGGTAATTTATCATTATTATTATTAGTAGTAGTAGTAGTATTTATTTTTGAAAATTGATAATGTATTCATTTGAATACTTTCATCAAATAAATATATCAAATACTGAATTGATTAATAAAAAAAATAATTTGTATGTGTATAAAATAGCATTTATGTATTTATAAAAATGCTTAAATACACTAAAAAGTTTTAGGTTGGTCATTTATTATTAGTATTAGTAGTAGTAGTAGTAGTAATAGTAGTAGTATTTATTTATATATTTATTGGAAATTATTTTTTTTTTTATTAGTAGTATTTATTTATTTGTAATTATTATTATTATCATTATAGAATCCTGGAAAAAAAAATGCATCACTGTTTTCCATAAAAAATTAAGCCGCACAACTATTTTCAACATTGATAAAAATAAGAACTGTTATTAAGCACCAAATCAGCTGATAGAATGATTTCTAAAGAATCATGTGACACTGAAGACTGGAGTAATGGCTGCTGAAAATTCAGCTTTGTTGTCACAGGAATAAATTATATAAATTAATAAATTATTTATTATTGCAATTAATAAATTGCAATAAACTTTCACAATATTGCAAAACAAAATACAATAGTATATTTGTGATCACATAAATGCAGCACAATGCATAAGTTCATAAGAAAATGTATTTAATTTTATTTAGTCCAAGAAATTGTGGTACAGATTTAAATGATATTGTATCCTTATTAGTTTAATAGTATCCCTTCCTAAAAAGTCCAGAAAAAAAGAGGGAGAGAGAGAAAGAAAGATGTGAAAAAGACAAAGAAAAGAGGTGACAGGCGAGGCCAGACAAGTCCAGGGTGAAAAGACGAGAAGCGATGGACAGGATCGGGCCACAGAAAAAGAGAAGAGAGGAATAATGAACGGTAGAGATGCAAATGTGTGTTTGTTAATGAGTGGTGTGGCGTGATAATGACCGACCATCTGAGCAGAAAAGGAGCCGGTCTTATCTTATACCATTCAAGCACGCCTGGCCTCACCTGCCGTCTGTAGGGCTGCCACATGTCACACACACAAATACACACACACACACACACACACACAAGTCACAAAACAAAGGCCTGCACTGCTGCCCGCCGCTCCCTCGCAAACAGCCTAAATTAAATCTTTTAAATATGCAACAGCTATTGGCAATTAAACCTGCTTCTGCCTTTAAAGAGATTAGTGAGGCTGAAGAGTTAGACAGAATGATGATCTTGACACACACACACAGACTTTTTGAAACCCCCCTTCACCCAGAATCCTTTGCTGTGTCCTATTCTTTTGGGAATAATTGCTTTTGGGTGTGTGTGTGTGTGTGTGTATGAAATGAAAGAAAGATTTTGGTCCCAATGTGACACAGTGGGAGGAGTCAATTTACAGAGTGTTTATTTTTGGTGTGTTGGCCCTCACTCACTCACTCTCCCTCAATCTCCTGTCTGAACACACACACACAAATACACACCGGCGAACAAATACAATCTGTGTGAGGAGTGGGCACGGAGAGACCAGAGCCTTATCAGCAGACACAACAGGGCCGACAGAGGAAACAGGCCGGGGAGAAAAGACAGACCTCCTCCCTGACACACAAACACACAGTTGTTGAGGAATGTTTCTTGCTCTGAGTGTGTGGTTGAACTCTGCTCTCTGGGGGCACAGTGAGTTTATGCTGTCTGAGGCACTTCCACGTCACATACTGCTACATGTCTTATAAAGACACCGATAAGAGTTGTTCCCAAAACACGCACTCATTCTACAGCTCTTCTCAGAGGAGCTTTTAATTTCTCAGAGGTTGCTTAATGAAGTTCTCATTTATGTGTCATTTAAAGAAGAGGTTCTCAACTGGTTTGGCCATGGGATCCATTTTCCCATGGCCATCAAGCCGTGACCCACTTTTTAGGATATATGAAATTCCTATTTGAAAATTTATTTCACAAAAATTGTTGACACACACACACAAGCACCACCTACCTTTCTGAATTTCCTGATAATTTACTTACCCCCAAGTCATTCAAGATGTTCATGTCTTTCTTTCTTCAGTCGAAAAGAAATTAAGGTTTTTGAGGGGAAAAATTCAGGATTTCTCTCCATATAGTGGACTTCAATAGGGATCAGCGGTTTGAAGGCCCAAATTGCAGTTTCAATGCAGCTTCAAAAGGTTGAGAAATAAGGGTCTTCTCTAGTGAAATAATCTGTTATTTTCTAAGAAAAATACAAATTTATATACTTTTTAACCACAAATACTCATCTTGCACTGGCTCGACCTCACACATTACGTTATCACGCACACGTGATGTAGGCGGAAGTACCGACCCAGTGTTTATAAAGTGAATGTGCAAATAAAGTCAAATGCCCTTTATAAAAAGGTAAAACAGCGATGTCCCTACTCTACCTTTTTGAACTTAAGTACACAGACAAAGAACTAATCGCGCAAGACTTTTCCAACGTGATTTGGACCTTTAACCTGTTGGCCACCATTAAAGTCCATTAAATGGAGAAAATTTCATTAATGTTTTCCTCAAAAAAAATTATTTCCTTTCGACTAAAGAAAGAAAGACATGAACATCATGGATGACAAGGAGGTGAGTAAATTATCAGGAAATTTTCATTGTGGAAGTGAACTACTTCTTTATCATACACATACATTATAAGAATATGACTAATACTTATGAATAAACAGCCTGTAAGGCTATTAAATAGCACTCCCAAACTATTTTTTAATACAATTAAGTTAGTATTAGCCACTTAATCATTTAAACATATATAAAATAACACAAAGTGAAAATAACATGGTATTTTTGGGTTATGGAAACAACACTTACCATGGTAAATACACATATACTAAACATGAACTGTTAATAACTTAGATATGTGCGTGTATATATATATATATATATATATATATATATATACACACATATATGGTTAAAAAACACGGAAAATTCTCCTGAATAAAATGAATATCTTACCTTCATGCAAATCCTTTCCACTAACACACTAAGTAGCAGTTATGAGATTTATTGGTACTGTACTTTACTTTTATTTCACACATTTCAAGCTCGTAGTTTCTTTTGCGCTTTAGGGAAAGGATTTACGTTACAGTGCGCCGCTGCATAGCTAACGTCTGACAGGATAGGATAAATCGTTTTTCTGAGGCGGGAGGCTTTTTGTTTCGTAACAAGTTACAAAAATAACGATAATGACACTGTCATTAAGCTTGACAACATCTCATCTAACCGCAGATATTGAACAGTGACAGCGCGTTTTTCTCAGGCACTCTTTAAACTGCATCTAACAGAACCGTTCACGAACGTCTTTCAAAATAAAAGTCTCGCATCAGAAAAACATTTAGTATTAAGTAATTACGTTTTCTGTTGTTGATGTTCTGTCTTTGACTATACACTCCAAGACACACTTTTGGGTCGCGATCCACCAGTTGAGAAAAACTGATTTAAAGGAATAGTTCATCCAAATCACTTACTTGTACTTTTAATGTGATATTTAAAAGCGATATTTTAAGGCAAGCAGCGTGAGATCTTTTCTTCCAAATTGCAATGTAGTACATCTTAGTGAAAAATAAAAAAGAAGAGCGGGACTTTGTTGTATTTATCGGCTGTTGATCAGATGAGGGCAGATCTGAATGCAGGTTTGCAATTCTGATTATAGTATTCTGATTAAACATTATGTCAAAATAAAAATATGAAAAAAGTATGAAAGGTGATGAATTTTTAGTTCATGTTAACATCATGTCGGTGAGTTGAACCATAGACTGGTTTAGTCAGTATATTGGCAAATCTGAGCACTGTTTGAGAAAATAACCTCTAGACTAGAGGATATACTAGAGTCTATTTCTAAAGTGAAGAAAAGCAAAAGTCTCCATCTGATCTCCACTTAAAGCATTTTCTATACAGGACAAATAATTGATATGCTAAAGGGATTTCATTAATGATTTTTCTTACATCTGCTGAAATGTCAAACTGGCTTTAGAATCTGTTGATATTTGTTGAGTCTCTCAAAGATAATCACAAGTGTCAAAAACAGGGTCATTCAAAAACAGCACAAGAGAAAGTTAGAGGTCGAAACCCTAAAAAAAAGCTAATTGCAAATATCTCAAGAGTCCAGATTATTTGATAAACAAGCTGCTTAAAAGACACATTTTAGTAAAACAGTACTGATGTCAATATGCTTAAGATGATTTTCTAATACCATCAATGACTAGATCTTAGAGTGCTGTCATTGAATATTAAGGGCTTGACACAAGCATAGTGACTCTGAATAGAGGCCAAAGGGTAGCAAGTGGTGCCTTGTTTGCATTCATATCAAATGAGAACCCTCTCTCGCCTTGTTTTTTTTAACATTCATATTCATTAGGGGGCAGTCAGTCAGTCAAGACCTCTCCCATGGAGAACTGAAATATGGCAGGATGGCTCTTCCAACCAAAAGATGTCTGAATTAGTCCTTAGAGAGTACAAAGGGCCTTTCTGTCCCTGCTGGAGGCCTGATGCCCTGTACATGTGAACTTCTATACGCTTCAATATTATACAAAAACTTCAACACGCATAGATGTTCTTCATTTATGCTGAAGTCTTTTCATTTAATTAATCACCTGTATAAATGGTATTTTCAAATAAAATTATGGCAAATGTGTATGTCAAAACATGCATAAATTAATGTAAGAGCGTCTTTTTCTTCTCTTTAAGCTGCAAGGCCTCTCTCTTTTTAATTGGTACAATAACCAGAAGTAAACAGTTATGAAATGAAGCGTGTTATGAAAACTTGAATGCACATGCATGGAGGGAGCATGTAACCAGATTCATTTTGCAGTTAAGCACTTATTGGCATCCAAGGTTGACTGATAACAATAAATAAATAAATAACAAATAAATAAAATAAAGCAAAAGAAGGTGTAAAAATAAATAAATTATGCGATCGTAATTCTTTCACAGGGATGAGGTGCAATCGGTGCCTAATGGCCTCAGACAGGTAGATAAAGAGACTACAGAATTGATTTCATGTCTGTATTACGCTTGCATTTTAACCTTGTCACCTGACAGAAAACAAATAAAGGTACTGGCATTTTATCTCCTCGGATACCACATTCAGTTTACCCACGCCGATCAATATTGTGTCGGTTTAAGAGTTTGCTCACTCGCCATAATCTTTTCAAAATTCTTACATTAATGTAACATACTGAGGCGATGATGGGGTCAGCTAATAGTTTGAAAGGAGGACCACCATTAAAGGCAAATATATAAAAATATCTTGTGCGTGAAAGGCAACTTCTTCGAAAGGGAGTTTTGAAAAGCAAGCAAACAAAAAGGTCAGGGATCTTTAAAATATGCATTTACCAATAAGTTTTGTGCATTTTGACTTCTGTACAATGTATAACATAAAAAAAGAAAGAAAGAAAGAAAAAGTACTTGCCATTCACGTACCACAGATATCTTTTTTGGCTTAAAAACTTGCAGGTTGTTGCCTTCTAATGACTAAAACAACCAATCCTGGACAAAGAAACACCTCTTTTTATCTCTAGTCTTCGATTATTAGAACCTTGAAAGAACATACGTATTCCCGCCTTGGATGAGGACTACAATCCTCTCTTGTTTAAGCCAATTAGCGAGTAGCAGAGGCCAGCACCTTGAGAACTCAAAGGTGGTGAAAAAATCAATGCAAGTTAAACCTTAAGTTCAGATATAAACAGCTGGATAAGTTGAGATCAATAGAGTTGGATCCTGGAGCAACTGGTCAATATTTCATCACTTTAACCGTACAAGCAACACAAGGAAAAGATGAGACGTCGCTAGCGAGTGCGGATGAGTCTAGCATGGCTCGGAGATGTTAATGACTGCGGTACAGCGACCCCAAACCGATAAAGTGATAACAGCCCAGCATTGATTCAATAGCCGTGGAACGTAATGAAAAACTTCTACTTTGTCCGTATTGATTTTTCTCGCTTTTGTTTGATTCCTTCCGGAGGCTAATTCACTTGTTGCCAAGTCTTAACACAGACATCACCAGTCAGCCTGGAAAGAAATAGCAATACCACGGCAGAGCTTCCACAAGACAAGACATTTATTACTGTTTTCCTCTACTTTTTTCTCTCTCGTGCGCTTTTCATTTTCTCGATTTTCTACTTTCATTTCATCTCCTGCTATTCACTGAGGTTTTTTCTCCCTCTTGCATCTGTCAGACAGAACCCCCCTCACATTCACAGGAATCTCAAAATGACTCAGTATGTGTTTATCCAAGATGGTTGCATAAATTATTTACGTGAATGCAATTACGCACACTGTTCCAGAAATGCGCGTGGGAGAATATTTATTGGAACTTGTCGGACTTCTCAGCCAAAGCTTCCGCGTGAGCTGTGTCATCACACAAACTAAAGTACAAGCACTTGCCATAAACAATTCACAAAATGTTCAAATAAACAGAACTCTTGGGAGGCCCTCAGAACTCAGAGTTGTCAGAGGTTTTTTTTTTTTTTACACAACACATTCAGTTACTAGAAAATACAATTTTAGCTTTCTGACCCTGCATAGACAGCAACACAACTGACACGTCCAAGGCCCAGAAAGATAGTAAGGACATGGTTAAAATAGTCCATGTGACATCAGTGTTTCAACTGTAATGTTATGAATCTACGAGAATACTTTTTGTGCAGAAAGAAAACCAAAATTATGATTTTATTCAACAATTTCTTTTACGTGTCAGTCTTCGACGCGCATTCACGAGAGTATCACAACGTATGCACATGGTGCTGCTAAAAAAGGAGCCGGCATTCTGACGTAGAACATCCATCTCTCTTAGTTGAATTATGGAAAAAAGCCATTATTTTTGTTTTCCTTGCGCACGAATAGTATTCTCGTAGCTTAATTACATTACAGTTGAACCACTGAAGTTACATGGACTATTTTAACAATGTTCTTGCTACCTTTTCTTAATTTGTGTTCTTAAGATAAACAAAGGTCTTACAGGTTTGGAACGACATGAGGATGAGTAATTATTGACAGAATTTTCATTTTTGGTTGAGCTATCTATTTGAATATAATTAAAAGCATTACACTTTTGTAGGTTGTGTACTGTTTTTTTCTATTTGTATCTTTGTGTCATTTACAGCCATGAAAATTTATGTTATTTTAATTCCAGTTATTCCAACAGTTTTCATTTATTATGTTTCATTAACGCTAATAACACTGGGCCTGTTGTGTCAGCCTCATCCCCTAGAGCAGCTTGACCACCAGCTATTTTCTTATTCATTCGTCTCCCCGCGTAACACTCTACCAGCGCCTCGATTCATAGCAGCCATGCCTTTGGAGCTCAGTAATTATTGTCTGGCACTGACAGTGACAGTGTACGAAATTCTTGGAGTATGTCAGAAAAATTCTCTTGTCCATGTTCCACGGTCTTTGTCATCTCTCCGCAGCGCCATTCTTTAATAAGAACACTCTTTTGTCCGCGTACAGTGGGGTGAGATCATCTGAGCGGCTGCCCATTGGAGTGAGTGAGGGGCTTTTGAACGGCATGTGGTGGATAGATCAGGGAGGCAATTACATTTTCAACAGTTCATTGTGTCTATGGAAGGAGGAGGACAGGAATAGAACAGCTTCCCTTGCACTTCAGAAGGATGGCCTGGCGTACAGCAGGGCTGCATGAGCCTGGCATCGCAGTAGGGTCATGGTCACACCTTGACCTTGTGACCTCTGTGAGGTAAGTCCTCACAAACAAACGGACATACAATTAAACATATTTAACATAAACAATATTAACAACAGAGTGCTATTGTACTGGTTATCCCAACGGCTGTAGAATTATGATTTTGGGAGGTGAGTGGCTGCGCAGTTTGACCCAGCTGTTTGCTAACGGGGCGTTTTCCACGTGGATGACTAACCGAAGGGCCGTTTTCCAGACAATAACATGTGGAGAGCATTAGGCACACTGTCTCAGAAGTCTGCGCTGTTCTGCCGGCCCCTCACCTACTGCACGACCAAACCTGCCAGACAGTACCCGCACCACCGGGATAGTTTTCACAGCTGGCTCAAATTGACTGGAAAAGAGAGGAGGAAAAAAGAAAATGGACTGAATGAAGGAAAGGAGGTGGGAACATAAAGACAGAGACAATGAACAGTGTAAGATTACAGAACAGATGATGTAGCCTACACACACACACACACACACTCATACTGTACACACACAACACACGTTAATATATAGTCTAGTTTAAACTGGGTATAGATCATTTAAATATGATAATTATAAAACATAAATACATAAATAAATAAAAGTGACAAAGCCTTCTTTGGATAGACTGATATTGCACAAAACATATATAAAAATATTAACACAATTTATACAAAATGAAAATAAATAAATACATAAATTCTATAAATAAATTAATTAATTAACAAATAAACAAACAAATATAATAGACTGTTATATAAAAACCTATATAATAAATTATTATATAAGTTATTATAAAAACTAAATTTTCAATAATAAAATACGAATAATTTTCACAACATTTCATTGTACATTAAACATTGTTTTTTGTAAACTTTATATGTCAGTGAAATTACATTTATTGCTTTTTTCATCATTTTTGAATGTGTATGGTAGCTTGCTTAATCAGTTAACAGTTTTTTTTTTTACTGTAAAATGACATTAAAAACTGTAATTTTCATTAAAATTACAAAAATAATTATGCAGTTTTAGTATTTAAAGTTAATACATCATCAATTCAAACTGAATATAATGCAAATAGCTTTGGATAAAAGATTAATCATATTAATTAAAAACGTATATAAAAAAAAAATGTATAAAAAAGAGCTGTTCAGTCTCTTGATTTGGCTTGAATGTACTGGTATGCTAAAGAGTAATAGTATATGCAAAAGTGTAATACTTCTTCAAAAAAAAGTTTAATAATAACCTAAGTATGAATAATAGCACCAGTGATCTTTGCCTTAGCATGCACTTCTAATAATCACATATATGAAAAATAGAAACATGATGTAAAATCACTGTGCATTAAGTTTCAAATTAATTAACAGTGAAAAAGCACCAACTGAGAACATTTAAAAATGTAGCTGGAGAAATTCTTCCACTTTGCAAAGCATTTTTAAAAGAGCTAAGCATGTAAATTTTAGCATCCGTCAGACCCAAATTGGCATTTAAATGTCCCTCTTGTTTTATTCCCCCGGGGAACAGGCTTACAGAGGGACTGGAACAGACTAGAATCATCTAGCCTCTACTCCGCATGGAAGGTCCTCTTTGTCACCCAAACTCCCCTCCAATGTCACAAAACAATTAATACACTCATACATTTTTAACTCTAAACTCAATTAGAAGAGGAATGGTAAAATATGGCAGAGGCAGAAGCGTTAGTTGCGGTGGCAGGGATGACATTTGCACTAATGAAGCTGGGTCGAAGCACGAGCCACATCAATCATCAACACGTAAGAAGGGGTACGAGGCAGAGCCGTAGGGGTAATCAGAGTGGAGGTAGCTATGCGGGAAGGACACGCCAAACATGCTAACATCTTGTTCTGTTTGGACTGAGTACTGTGGCGTGTGGAGAAATAGAGTGTTGGAGTGTCTCTTTCAGAGGTCATGACCTGCCACTGACTCCAGATCCAGGGTCGACATGGCCTTAAAGGTTTAGTTCACTCCTGAATTAAAATCTCCTGATAATTTACCCCCATGTCATCCAAGATTTTCATGTCTTCTTCAGTTGAAAAGAAATTAAGGTTTTTGAGGAAAACATTTCAAGATTTTTCTCCATATAGTGGACTTCAATGGGGAACAACGGGTTGATGGTCCAAATTGCAGTTTCAATGCAGCTTCAAAGGTTTCTACACAATAAGGAATAAGGGTCTTATCTAGAGAAATGATCAGTCATTTTCTAAAAAAAAAAAAAAGATTTATTTATATACCACAAATGCTCATCTTGCACTAGCTCTGTGATGCGCATCTATGACATCACATTACGTAATCACATTGTGGTTAGTTCTTCGTCTGTATGCTCTGGTTCAAAAAGGTAGGGTAGGGCAAAAAACTCCACCTCATTTTCTCCTCCAACTTCAAAATCATCCCACATCGTTGTTTGATCTTTCTTTTGGTTTCTTTGCACGTTCACTTTGTAAACACTGTAAACACGCGTGATCTTTCCAACATGATTACTTGTGTGAATGTGTGAAGTCGTGTAGCTAGTGCAAGACAAGTATTTACAGTTAAAGAGTAAATATATATATATATATATATATATATATATAATTTTTTTTATTATTTATTATTTTTTATTATTATTTTTATTATTATTATTATTTTTTATTATATTTTTTAAAGAAACTGACAGATCGTTTTGCTAGATAAGACCCTTATTCCTCAGCTGGGATCGTGTAGAGCCCTTTGAAGCTGCATTGAAACTGCAATTTGGACCTTCAACCTGCTGATCCCCATTAAAGTCCACTATATGGAGAAAAATCCTGGAATGTTTTCCTCAAAAACCATTTTGGATGACAAAGGGGCGAGTAAATTATTAAACTTAATTCTGGAAGTGACCTAATCCTTTAAAGGAAAGGTTGTTTTCTTTTTGTAATTCAAGAGCTATTGAATACCAGTCATCATTCATTTTTATTGTAGCCAAGATATTCATTTAAAACATCTTTTGTTTTCCACACAGGAACGAAAGTCATACAGGTTTGGAACGACATGAGCATGAGTAAATAATGACATTTTTGGCTGAACTATCCAAAAAGGTTGACATCTTACTTGCTTCACCACATACTGTATGTACAAAACAAGCTGTTGGCTATTGAAAATAATTGCTTATCACCCGCTTTGGAAAATACCTGGAGATTAGCATCACTTCAAAGCTGTGGACACCCATGACCTTCTCCAGATTTCCTGATGCCACTTAATCTCCACACAGGAAGCATGCTTGGACTATTTGTGGAGTAACTAACGCACTGGTGTCGTATCTTGTCCGAGTGTTGTGAGCTGTAGGTGGTAGGGCTTGTAATTTAGTGCAGCAGTTAAAATCTGACACCTCTCTTTGGCTATCACCAGATATGCACATAAGCCTAATTAAATGATCACCTCCATTCTGCTGTAATTTTTTTTTTTTTTCTGACGTGGGGGTGGGTGCTATAGCCGGATAGGGGGCGATGGGGGATGGGGGCTCGTTAATTACCACATAAGAAGCATTAATGACTCGCCTCACCTCCATCTCTATGAGGAAAGGTCACAAGAACAGTATTCTCCATTAATCTCTCCAAATGTGGACACACACTGACCGTAACATAGCACTGCGCTATCAAACAGCCACTGCAAAGGTGCTCAAAATTCAAAACATTTGCTCTCTTTCACCTTAAAAGGGATTAACGTGGGCCAGCTTTGACGACAGGGGGTTAGCACAATTAAAAATGTAAAAAAAAAAAAAAAAAAAAAAAGGACCGATCCAGAGCCTCTGTGAAAAGTCTGGAGGAGGAGGAGATAAAGGGAAGTGCAGATTCAGTGTGTGGACATTAGTATTTTTGGTGGAAATGATCTGACTGGTGGAAATGATTTAAGACCTTTTTTTTTGTAAGAAAATAAATAAACTTCACTTACATGATAATCTTGATATAAAGCTTCTGCAACATAACAAATACACATTTTTGTGTAAAAACATAAGTCATATATGGAAGCCCATTGCACCTCACCTCAGAGAAAAAAAAATGTTTGCGCTAACTGGTCTAAATCTCACATTTAGAACTTAACATTTAAGACTGAACACTTCCTGAACCACAATTTCACATATTTGTGTATAAGCAATGGTCAAATTGATTAAAGTAAGAGAGTCACATAAGGCAAATTACAGACGTCAGAATACCTATAGATATTATCTTCAAAGTTTCAGCAGAACACAAACCATTTTCTATAAAACAGTGGCATGAAACCACGAATGAAAGCCGTATCATTAGCAATGCACACATATTTCTGTGTTTGACCTCTTCTCTTTCTCCTTACATCTGTGATTGGCTTGATACGATTCATGCCCTATGTCTTCCATGACCTATTAGTATGCTAAGAGCACACTACATATGTCTAAACTCAGCCATTAGCATATACATATATATGTATCCCATTGAATATTCAAGAGGAGTCAGGGACAAATTTCAGTTCCCAGTTTGCTCATTAAGTCTCATTTAAAATCCAGTACGACAATACACACTTTTATAAGATTTGTTTACGCCTAAATTACATAAACATCAAGGAACAGGGCTTTTAATGAGAATGAAATAGGAAAAAATTAATTTTAATACTTGATGTTCCCAAATCTAATAAGGAAATGGGAATCCCTGCGTGGCACGGCACTGAAGAAGCCCATTAATCTAAACAGACAGCTTGGGGAAAGGAAGATAGACCTATTTGTACACTGCGGTTAACAATCGCGTTCACTTAACTAGTGAGAAAGTGGTTCTTTAATTATTTATTTCAGCTTGCTTGAATCCAATAAAAAACATGACTACCGCACAAACCAAAGAGACAAAAAATAAAGTAAAAAAGGAACAAAGAAAAAAAAGCAAAGCAATGAGTATAAAAAAGAAGACGACTGAAACGTTTTTATGCATAAAAAAAGATTGCCCTAACCCTGTCCATCCCATCTCCATTCAAAGTGTACGTACATTTAGAGAGGTAATTGTGATTGGACATTCGTTTAACTCTTAATGACAAGATCACAATTCCCATCTCCCAGAAATTTCTGGACATTTTACAGTTCCATTCTTTCACCATGTTCCAGCATTATTTAGATACATTATTCCTGATGCATATTAATGAGAAGCCATGGACAAAATAATGAGAAGGAATAAAAGGCGGATATTGGGGGTGGAATGACGCATCTCAATATGAATTGGAATAAAGTGAGATAAGTAGGAGGAGGTATGGACTTGAAAAAGACAGATTATGAGAACACATTATTATTCAAACAAAAGACAAACTTTTGTCATACGGGGACGTTCATTTAAAAGACGTCTTTAGATGAGTCCAGGTATGATAGCTTGCTTAAGTAGTGTTATTTAAAGGGAAAAGAGCACAGGATTATATACGGAAAAAATCAAATGAATGTGCGAAAGAGCTCAAGACCCTCTCTTGGGTCAGATATTAGTGTTATTCTTTAGTTGCCCGTCTTTGTGCACATTCAAATCATGTCGCCATATTTCCCACCTCCTTTGCGTTTGAAATAAAAGCCAGATTTAACAAGATGCAATTACTGCCGTCTCCCAAACTGTTTTTAATTAGGAGCTTATTCACGGTGTCTAATAGAGTGCAGTTTATCCAATAAAGCTACCACATGAAGCTTCAGTGCGCACGCTGAGCTGAACACGACCGCTTGTTGTTGTTGTTGTTGTTTTGCGTTGTCCGCCCTGCCCCCGCAGGCCCTGCTCTTAAAAAAAAGTCTCCGCTCTAGGGTCGCCCAGCTCAGGCTCATTATCTCAGACCCCGACAATAAAGCTACAGTGACCTCAAAGGGAAAAGAGCCTTGGTTATGTTTGCCAGAATATGACATTTGGATTCCATGAAGAAATTAACTAATAAGGGAGTCTGCCTGCAAATAATAGCCCTGAAAATAACCAATGAGACGCAAAAAACACCAGCTCTTGGAAGAGGAGAGAGACTAAACAGCAGTCCAGCAGTTCTGTAGAGACACGTGCCAAATGCAGAGGGCAAAACCAGACAAACACGTTCACACAAATGAGTCATTTCATTTAGGACAAAGTGATTTGGCTAAGGCGTCAAAAAAAGGAAGCGATTGTATGGCTAAACTGAAAAGAGGGAAGTTGTTGTTGAAGAGGAGGACTTTAAATAGGAAAAAGATCCATTTTTACTAGTTCTCACTAAAAAGTGTGAAGCCATATGATAGTTTTGCATGACAAACAAATGAAACGTGAACAACTATTCACTAATAATCTTCCGTTTTAGTAAGTCAATTCCTGAATCCAAATTGAATCAGTGGGATAGATCATTCAGAGCGTGGAACGATTCATTAACAGAGATCCCATTCAAAAAAATGTTTTAAATGTCACTTCAGAAGTATATAAATATAGTTCACAAGTCATATGGACCACTACCAGGTCACTTTTAGTGATCAGATATCTATCTGATTTGTTAAAATGGTTCCACATAAATGTGTCTCTGCAAAACGTACGGGTCATTCTATAATTGTGGGTACATCTCATGTCTGTGAAGTATATTTTTAATATATTTTCATCAATATAAAGCTCTGATGCTTAATTTTCGAGTGCACAATTATATTTTTCCCAATCACACTGTTGAAAAAGCCATATCTTTTTATTTTTGTTTAAAAATGATGTTCATGTCACTTACAACCGTGGTATTCAGCTGTCTGATTTTGTAAAGTTGCTCTTTCTACTCTGCATTTAAGCATGATATGATAATATTTCCTCTAGAAGCATATGAATGAAACACTAGAAGTTATATTCTCTCTCTGTCTCCTAACATTGGTTAAACTAGTGAAGAGTGGATTAATTGACTGTCAACAGTGTTTATGAAAATATATTTCTAAACATACCATACGCTCAGTAGTTCTAGGCTTCTAAGTTACCTGTCAACTGTGTTACCCAGTAAAGGTAACATGGTGGACAGTAGCAAACATAGATGGTATTTTATGCACATATTCCTACAGATCGCCTTTATTTATATAGCACTTTATACAATATAGATTGTTTCAAAGCAGTGTAAGTGTAACTTTTTGGGAAAAAGGAAAACATTTTTCTTCACATTATCAAATTCTAAATGTACCCCTAGTTATAGAACAGCCTGTATATAAATTCAATCTTTTCTGTAAGAGTGGGCACATTTGTAAATTTTATGGGTCTGGCTTCCGGTCTCAACCATGTCCAGCTATTTTTAACTGTACAAAACAGCTCGTTTTGCTGCTTGATATTGCGAATTGATGTGTCTTACCATATTATTTACATGTATTACCTTAACTATGAACATATTTGTTTGTAGTGCAAACAGTTTTATCGTTGTATGTTGTTATTCTTCTCATTTTTTCCCTATAGCGGCTAATGAACTGGAAGTCTCACCAGTCGGCTTACTTTTGCATTGAAGAATAAGGTGAATATGCAAATTTAAGGAGTTCACGTCAAGGACAACAACAAATATGCGCTGCATTTTATTCATCATCAGCTAATCTCAAGCTCAAAGACTGCAACAGGAGAGAGCAGCATCAGCACTGGAAAGATAAGTTAGTCTTACTAATTTTAATGAAAATGATTGTGTTTTGAGCATCTGCGACTTACTTTCAGTTTCATTTGCAGAAGTGAAGAAGAGATACTCAGCTACTCATCCGCTGTGATGTGTGTTGCATTAACATTGTCATACTGGACTATAACATGTCATATAGCCTATAACACACTCTCACACGTTTATTTTTTAACATTTTAGGAGAAGTAAGATTTACATTTGTGGTTTCAACAATCAGATAAAATTATTCAGAGGTCATTTTATGATCAGATAGCTATCCGATCAGAGAAAATGCATGAAGTGACCAGGTGTAAACAGGCTTTTTGTCATTTTGGAGCTTGAGAGTCCTAAACAAAGTCCCACATGATTAAAACGCCATGACCGGGTTTTCATTTTCCTTTAAGAAAAAGTTCTATAAAAAGCAACAGCTCAAATAGTTCAGATTCTTAGTCAAATGACTATGGGAGAAATTGTTTCAGGCAGATGTTTATTTGTGGAATGCTTATCTTAATCTCTGTGTCAAACGATCATGATGGCAACCTCACTATAACCGTCTGAGCATCTTTCTGCTCTCAGCCACTCTCCCCCTCCATTAACGCTGAATGACAGGCTGAAAAGTGCCTCAAGGAATGACTTCTCATTCAAACAATGGCCAGGACGTCTGTTTAATTTGCAGTTGAAGGGCATTAAGATAATAAATTCATTTAGTAAATCTCAGCAACAAAAGCCTGGCCATCTCTGCTTGGCTGGTTTGAGAGAGAGCGAGTGCCTCGTCTTAGGTGAGGCACATTCTCTTTCTATTTTTTTTTTTTTTTTTTGGACTTAATTATTAGTTTTTAACCTAGTTATTATGCAAATGATCCCTTTTAGGGACTTCAAGGTATTGTATTAATATTTCCCCTTTTTTGTTTTTTTTTTTTCACTCTGACTGTTTGTTAACGGTGATCTTAAAGTGTCTAATTATGGACATTGGAAACAGGGGTGAAACCGTATTATGCACGACCAGCATGGTGGATAATTCCAGTGTCCAGTGCCAGATTTTAACACCTTTTCCACACTGTTAGCTTCAGTAACCAGCTTGCACTGTGTCCCAGTCAGCTACCAAATTCAGACAGCGGAGTGTACTGTAAAAAACAATGTTTTTGTTGTTTCTGCTTCAGTTGCCTCTCTCTTTTCATTAAAATGCTAGGGGACCAAAAGCAAGTTTAGAAAAAAATAAAACAATTATGTGTGTTTTTCCTGCTAAATGGTCTCTAGCACATTTCTAATACCTCTCTACACTGTAAAAAAAAAAGTAAATGCACATTCATTTAAGGGGTAGTTCACCCAAAATTGAAGTTCAGTTATTAATTACTCACCCTCATGTCATTCCAAACACATAAGACCTTCGTTCATCTTCGGAACACAAATTAAGATAATGTTGATGAATTCTGACTCTGCCTAGACAGCAATGCAACAACCATGTTCAAGGTCCAGAAAGATAGTAAGGACTTGTATAGCCCATGTGACATCAGTGGTTCAACCTTAATTTCATGAAGCTACGAGAATACTTTTTGTACGCAAAGAAAACAAAAATAATGACTTTATTCAACAATTTCTTCTCTTCCGTGTCAGTCTTCAATGCATGTGCACAAGAGCACTACGAAGATGAACGAAGGGGTCTTGCAGGTTTGGAACCACAAGAGGTTGAGTAATTAATGACAGAATTTTCATTTTTTGGGCGAACCATCCCTTTAAGAACAATTTCTACCTGATCTAATGGTCTGTATTAAGTACTCTGCTTAAAGTTAACTTGGTATTTTTGAATTTGATTAGAATTTATGATCAATAAGACTTAAATAAGCATAAATATTGTTTCAAAGCTGCTATAGATAGATAACAGTGACAGATGTGAGAAAAAGTCTTATATTTTAATTTATTATAAACATAATACATTTTCTGTAGACCCCCTAACACATTCTTACAGGCTTTTGGGGGTCCCAGGACCCCAATGTAACGCTGTCAGTTCTTCAATTATTAGGTTAAATTATATTTTAGGTTACTCACAAACAAACTTTTCAGTGTAAACAGAAAGTGTTTACAGTTTACAGAATTGTTAGAGGCCTAAAGTACAAATTCTTACGCATTTTCAACAAAGCAGATACACCAAAGAGTTTGTAAAACTGATCATCTAAGCTCAGAGAGGGGCAGCAAACAGATTCATCCTGAAAAACCCCAGCCCAATCCTTGTATTGCCACTAACTCGCTAATTCCAAACCACTTTCTCCTTGAAGTGAACTGAAGGAATTGATACAATACCAGGACAACACAACAAAGATGTGACCGCTAACATGACAACTAATGAGCTCTGACGTCCAAACCCTGGGAAAAAGAGAGAGGGAGAAAAAAACGATAACGCATCTTTAAATATTGTGATTTGACTTTGAACAAAGTGACTTTTGAAGTGAAAGGAGCCGTTTCCCCCGTTTTCATTTTTCCCCCCTATATTTTAATGCTCCCCCGCTCTATCATGCAAATCCCCATTCAAATTATTCGAGTATTAGAGCCCTCAGCACTAATGTCACAGAGACAAAATGAGATGGGGGACTTAAGCACCTAACGAACAATGAAATTTCAAAGCCCTGGGACAGGACAATTAAGCAGCAGGCTTAGCCAATGATGAAAATTTATTGCTATCTAATACATATTTCTATTTTCTGAACACTAACCAATTTGAATGTGATTAAGGGGGGAGGGGTCTGTTCATTAAAGAACAGCAGCTACAGAGGTCTATATTGGAGGGTCTTTTGATGTTAAATTACAAATATGCACACGAAATCTTATTTATTGTCTTTTTGGGCTGGCATTGTTTCTTTTGGTGCCTCTTAAATGGCTTTTTAACCCCGCTCACGCCGATTCAATGGGGAAGTGTTAATGAGAGAATCTGAAGAGGAGACGCTTTTGGAGGTCTGGGATTGAGAATGTTACATTATCGTTTTATTCTTTTTTTCCTTTCATCTAAATGAAATTGGCCCTTCATTGTTCAGCCGCTGGCCTTTTTACTGTTATCAGAACCCCGGGGTTTGACACGAGCAGGGGCCTTAGAAGGGCAGGGGACCAGGAATGTCTGGGAACGACCTTTTGTGCTCGACTGAAGTCAGATATTCCTGATCTGGACGTTCAGCTCTTCATCGGCCCGTAATTCGCTCCTCAGGAGTGTGTTTTGACATAAATACGATCAAATGTCACCTAAAGAGCAGAGAACAATGTCTGAAAATGGCACCTGCACTATAGGGCTTCTGACAATAGTGTCTATCTGAGTGAAGTACTAATGTTAATTGCACACTTCTGATAATAGACCTCGAGATCAGTGCTGAACGTTTTGCTGGAGAAACCGTGATGGCCGAATCCAGTCTGATATAAGACGTCTTCAACCACCGAGCAAACTGCACAAGGGAGAGAGACAGGAAAATGAGAAATTTGGTATGGAATGCAGGAATTCTGAGAACGAAGGAACAACGAGGTCTTTGTTATTTACCCGGACGCAAAAAAAAGTCCTAATTTCCAGCGCTATGGAGAGTGTTGCGCGCACACATCTCCCTCTCTCTGCGCAGAGGGTATGTGCCGATTAATTCCTTTTAATAAATGCAGTCTCAGGCACAGTTTAACAGGGATAAAGGACATTTTCATTAACTTTCTTTATATTTAATGTTCAATTAGTCCTGGGTATAACTGGACACTAATAAGATGGAAATATGGGCAGGAATTAATGTTCCTTCAGGAATAGACCCCTTGATTGGTTTTCACCCCGTGGTGCTGCTGAACCCTTGGTCCATGCCGTGCACGACTGGCTGTATTAAAAAGCATAAGTATGTTTACTGATGCATACGCATATTTACATGCATTTATAAGATGATATTATGTATACATAATATGATTTACAGATGTTGATTGAGGTTGATTAGATTTTGAAGTGGAGATAAATGTGCCGTAATGATGCATGATACATTTCAAACATCAAACAAGGTCTCCTAAAAAACATGTAAAAACAACAATGCGACTACTGATTCACAAACCAATAACTCTTATGAACCAGATATTTTACTAAATACTTCAAAAAGTCTTTAATTATATGTGTTAAAGGTATATATTCACAAAAACACATAATATATACACACATAATTCCCAAATAATTAACTAAACAAATCTGTCCAACCGTAAATGTAACTACTGAACACAAGTAATAAATATAATAAATAAAAAACAATGTAATAAATGATGAAATGTTCATATTATGAATTATTAAATAATTATTATATTATTTGTAATAATTAATTGCAAATAATTGCAATTATTAATTCAGTAATAATTCATATAATACCAAACAATTCCTCTCTATATATATAAAATTACAAAATAATTAATTATGAATAATTATCTGAACAAATTTGTCCATCTGTAACTATAACTATTGCACATAAGTAATACATAAAATAAATAAAAAAGTAATAATTGATTAAATGGTCATATTAAGAATTATTAAATTATTATATTATTTGTAAAATGATTAATTCATTAATAATTCATATAATACCAAGCAAATCCTCTCTCTCTCTCTCTCTCTTTACAAAATAATTAATTATGAACATAATATCTGAACAAATTCAGATATCAACCTATAACTATAACTATGCTGTACATAAGTAATAAATATAATAAACAAAAAATAATGTAAAATGATTAAATGTTTATATGATAAATTAGTAAATAGTTATTATACTATTTGTAATAGCTAATTAGAAATGATTAAAATTATTAATTCATTAGTAAATCATATAAATACCAAACAATTCCTCTCTCTCTCTCTCTCTCTCTCTCTCTCTCTCTCTCTCTCTCTCTCGTTACATGTGGCCATCACAAAAGAAAAAAAACAGTACTAAATTAAGTAAAGAAAAGTAATGCAATAAAATAATTGCACAGCTAATCAGTAATGTTGATCACAAAGATGATAAAGCGTCCATTTGTATGTGTATTTACGGCACTGAGTGAATATCAAACATTTAAATGCAGTTATGAAATGTTTCTGAAGGTGAATTGATGTGCTGAGTTACTCGTAGGGTCACACATAATTATTGGATTACAGTATTTCCCTGTAGTGCAGCACAATTTGTTCTGTTATCTGTTGTTGAGCCTACAATTCTTTATGGACTGAGTGTCTCAAGGCTTTAATGTTCCGCTTTGCACTATTTTCTCGAAAAACCCTTTAAGATATCAATTTCACAGAGACTGAAAACAGAATGGCAATGAGACATGCTTTCACGCTAAACAGAAAAATATAGTGTCAGCGTCCTCTGATTTTCTCACCAGTGGATTCTCACCGCTTCATTGTTTTTGATGTGCAGTAATGGCGATTATGGGCCATATTCAGAGTGGAAATTGAAATGGCATGGAGCGCGTCATCTGTTTTACGAATAATTGTCAAATGCGACAAACACGCACACACACACACAGACACATACTCTGGTTGCGTGTAGGAGCACACAGAGAGTTCTGCGCATTGTGCCACCTCTCCACACACAAACCCACATCCTCTCGGATGTCTTCTCAGTCGTGCCGCCAGAGTGTAAGAGTCATGGCGGCCAAAGAAAAAGGCTGGCTCAGGGAACATATGAGGAAAGACCTACCGGAGAGAAAGGGAGAGAAAAGAGGGAGGGCACCAAAAACAACTGGAAAGAAACATGGGCCAAAGGAAGCACGACCCTTGAGTTTCTGGCTTGTGGAAAAGCATTGAGAGTGTGACTTTCTGAATCCCTCCCTGTCTGGGAGAGAGACGGGTGGGAGGCAGACGGGGAATCCCAATGCAGCCTCTGAGAGGACCTGTTCTCTGGGAGAGGAAACGAGAGCGAGAAAGAGAGAGGGAGAGAGCTGGTCAGAGTCCAAAGACAATGACCTCATCACTGTGTGCCATCACGAATCGAGGGCATGGCCACTTCACACACTGAAACTCAAAACCGTGTTTACACCCACTTAAGGTCATGATAGGGCAGGCAGATTCCAGCTAAAACTCGACATTTTAAAGCGAGAGCTGAGTATGGTTGCCTGTTTCCATTCAGAGTAAAACTTTAACATGAAAAATGAAGTGTCACTATGAGATATAAAGTCAAGTTGTGAGATATACAGTCACAATTACGAGAAATAAAGTAGTTTTGTGTGCTTCAAATTCACAATTACAGGAAAATAAATTTGCAGTTGTGAGGTATATGGTCCCACTGAGAGATTTACTGTAAAGTTACATTGTAAGATTTTGTGGAAATTTGTGAAAAATCAGATTGTGATATAAGAAGAAGCATTTTGGAACCGAAATTGTGCCTGAATCGCATTGCAAGATATACAAGTAAAAAACAGAATGTAAAAATTGTACTTAATAAATAAATAAATAGATTAATTAATTAATTAATTCAGTTCAGAGAGTCATAGTTACAAAAATACAAAATTACAAGTTGCAATTGAGAGATATTAAGTTCCTTTGAGATACAGACATATTGTCAAATATGAAATAAAACTGTGACATACAAATACAAATAAAGTTGCCTTTCCAAGATATATATTTGTGTTGCTAAATGTCACATTGTCACAAAATAAATAAATAAATAAATAAATAAATAAATAATAGTTGGAATTCTGAAATATTAAGATATAATTTACATTGTAAAATATTAAGTCAAACTGTGATATGCAAAGACGAAATTCCAACAAAATAGTCTCAATTCTGAAATAAAGTCACTCTGCAAGTCAAAATGTCACAAGAAAACAGTGAAATAAAATGTTGAAAAAGATTTAATCACAATTACAGAACTAAGACTGCAATTACGAGATGTAAGTCATATCACAAGGCACAAAGACAAATTGTAACAAAAACACAATTCCAACTAAATAAAGTTGCAAATTCCAAGATATAAAGTCAAGTCGCTATGTCAAATTGACACAAGACAACAGTGAAATATAAAATAAAATTTGTAAAGAGATCTGTCAAAATTACAAAAAAATGAGCCTGCAATTTTGACATAAGTCGCATCGCAAGTTATAAAGTCAAACTGTAACAAATATGCAGTTCCAACAAAATAAAGTCACTTCGTAATGTCAAATTGTCACAGAAAATAGTGAAATATAAGGTAAAACGTGTAAAAAGATGTAGTCAAAATTACAAAAAATAAGACTGCAATTACGACATGTAAGTCACATCACAAGACAAAGTTAAATTGTAACAAAGACACAATTCCAACAAAATAAAGTTGCAAATTCCAAGATATGAAGTCAATGTCAAATTGTCGCAAGAAAATAGTGAAATATAAAGTAAAATCTGTATGAAGATTTAGCCAAAATTACAAAAAATAAAACTGCAAATCACATCGCAACATTGTAACACACACTTACAACAAAATAAAACTGAAAATTCCAAGATATAGTCACTTTGCAATGTCAAACTGTCACAAGAAAATAGTGAAATGTAAATTTAAATTTGTAAAAAAAAAAAATGATTTATTTAAAATTACAAAAAAAAACTGCAATTCCAAGATGTAAGTCGCATCGCAAGACATAAAGTCAAATTGTAACATAAAAAGAAGTAATTTCAACAAAATAAAGTCACAAATTCCAAGATATTAGGTAACTTTACAATGTCAAATTGTTGCAAGAAATTAGTGAATTATAAAGTAAAATTTGTAAAAAGATTTAGTCAAAATTACAAGAGGCCGCAATTACAAGATGAAAGTTGCATCACAAGACATAGTCAAACCGTGACAAAGACGCAATTCCAATAAAATAATGCTGCAAATCACAAGATATAGTCACTTCACAATGTCAAATTGTTGCAAGAAAACTGAAATATAAAGTAAATTTTGTAAAAGGATTTAGTCAAAATTACAAAAAATAAGACTGCAATTGTGAGATGTAAGTCGCATAGCAAGACAAAATTAAGTTGAAACAATATTGCAGTCCCAACAAAATAAAGTCGCTTTGCAATGTCAAATTGGCACAAGAAAATAGTGGATTAAAAAGTCAACTTTGCAAAAAGATTTAGACAAAAATTACAAAAAAATAGGACTGCACTTACGAGATGTAAGTCGCATAAAGTCAAATTGTAAGAAAGATGCAATTCCAACAAAAAAAGTTGCTGATTCCAAGATATATTACTTTGCAATGTCAAATTGTCACAAGCAAATAGTGAATTATGAAGTAAAATTTGTAAAAAGATTTAGTCAAAATTACAAAAACTGCAATTACGAGATGTAAGTTGCATTGCAACAAAAACAAAGTTGTAATTCTCAGATATCAAGTTGCATTGTAAGATATAAAGTAATATTCTTCATTTAAAAATCAAGTTGGGAGATTAAAAGGTGCAATTACAAGAAAATAAAGTCAAACAAAGTAAATTTCAAGATATAAAGTCGCAATTATCTTTTTAAAATTTTTAGGAAGAATCAGGCTTCCGTGTCTCACACACAGGGGTGCCAGGGGGAGCTAGTTGCAGTCCTGGCTCACTTGGTGTACTAGACAAATATATTTGAGAAAACTTTAGAGTGGAACTGGGAATGGTACAAGGAGGTGACCTTGTTGTGAAAGGACACAGGAATCATGACCTCTTAAAACAGCCTTAGGGAGCACTGTAAATCCACACTGTTGTCATGCGTCACTGTGCCAACAAAGCGCAAGTGTTCCCCCAGTTTCATCAGAGACACACAGGCATTCAACAGCAAGACTATATTCCTAACCACAACCATAAATATCCCTAATTGAAGAGGCATGCATAGGCAAGGGTGGGTGGAGGGTGAAAAAAACGAGGATTTACCTCTTTAAAGACACCTCAGCCTTACTCTGGATGAGTGATGTCGCTATTTAGCGCGTAATTTCGCCCAGCGAGACGAGTGGCCATCTTTAATGTGATTATTAAGGGAAATGAGTGCGTCAGATCAGATAGGGCCGGCGTTTTAATTTGCCTCCCATTTTGTCTGTTAGTGAGGCACAAGGCTCCCTCGGGGAGAGACGGTGATAAAGAACTTCAGCGTAAATAAGCAATCCCTCTCCTTGAGCAGAACAGATAAATAACCAATGCGTAACAATGCACATTTCAGCATGCAGCAGGACTACAGAGCTTAAGGAAGAGCTGGTAAATGGAAACTAATTGCATTGTAGAAACTAGCATTGTCTTAAAATTAAATAGCTTTTTTGTTAACCCTGCAGAATTTAGCAATCAAAAGAACCTATATGACTCCCTTTTGAACAATATTAAAATTAAAATTAGGCCTGTTCACACCAAGAATGATAACTATAAAGATACTAATATATAATAATATATATTATTAGTATAGATTGATTAGTATAGATACTAATATAATAATAAATATATTAGTGGCCACACCACTGGACGATAACACTGTTTATTATGTTGCAGTTTTGTCATCTTCCGCATTAAATACAGGGGCTCTTTAAAGCAGGATAGATTCTGATTGGCTATCAATGTTTTTATTGTTTATCAGCTGAAAGTGATTCCAAAAATATCATTCCTCTATGACGTTATCAGTATAGTTATAAATTCTAAATTTAGAACGATTTCTAAAACTATATCTTTATTGCTATCAATATCAACCTTGGTGTAAATGCGCCTTAAAGGGATAGTTCACCCAAAAATGAAAATTTTGTCATTAATTGCCATGACATGATACTCTTGTGAACGCACATCAAAGCCTGACACGAAGAGAAGAAATTGTTGAATAAAGTCGTTCTTTTTGTTTTTTTTGCACCCAAAAAGTATTCTCGTAGCTTCATAAAATTAAGGTTGAACCGATGATGTCACATGGGCTATTTTAACAATATCCTTACTACCTTTCTGAGCCTCGAACGTGTCAGTTGCGTTGTTGTCTATGCAGGGTCAGACAGCTCTCAGATTTCATCAAAAATATCTTAATTTGTGTTCTGAAGATAAACAAAGATCTTGCGGGTTTGGAACAAGATGAGGGTGAGTAATGAAAATGCAATAAAAACTATTCTGTGCAGCGTGTTTTAGTTTGACGGGGGTCTGGGTTTACGATTATCTCAATTAAAAAACATCCACTTTGCATTTGTCAGTAATTAAAAACAAATAATTGAATTCTGCAAACTTCCAAACCACAATTCAATAATTAACTCCTAAACTTTGTGGCTTAAGATTTAGCACTTGTATAACGCAACGTGCCAATATCTGCGATTATGGGGCTAATTTGTGTGAAATGCCCACTTACGTCTGACAAGCCTATAGTGATATTATCAGTTTTACAATTAACTAACAATAACAGATAACCTTGGAATCCTCCTACACTCACAGCCACAGTAATCGGCCTCCAGTAGCGCCCTGTATTGTCTACGGATGAGAACGTACTGCAGAGATTTCACTGCAATTAAAATGCATACAATGCCATTTAGAGCAGAACAAGATGTTTTTGTTTGACTGCTTCTGGGTGATTCTCCCCCCATCCAGTTTTTTTCACAGAGACAGCCAGGGCTTGGGTGGAGGGGAGGAGGGTTGGCTTGCAGAAAAGTGGAATGGATTTCTTGATTAAAAATGGCCTTTTTCCCCCTTCTCTTCGCTCGCAGGCACAAGGAACATAGACACGCAGAAAACATGCCGTGAATCCATATGCCTCAATATAAAGTGTTGCATCATTGTTAATTCCGTTCATTAGTCTCTTCCTAGATGGAGGATTTAATTTGTGGTTGTCTTTTAGAGAGCTGGCGAGCCAAATTGAATTTGCAGACACCTCTCCACACACCAACGTCTGTGTTGTCAACCTCTCCTCAATTCATTTTTTTGAGCCGCTCAATAAATCAACTGAGATTACAAACAGAGTTAAAGATAGGTAATTAAATAGAGACCCTTCAGTTGTTCTCTCATGCCTTCTCTCGCCCATAAACACAAAGGCGCTGCCCATACAGAGTGTTTTATTCACTATTGCATAGTAAGGGTGCGTTTATGGCAAATTTAAATCAATTCTGTTCTGGCCAGACTGTAAGTTGCAATAGATAATATGTAACGTAATTTACGTACGGGCCAGAATAGAATGATGTATTGGCCTCTAAATGGTCAATACAGGATTTCAGTTGTGCTAAAATACATAGTACAAGAAAAGTCTGTCTACTTAAGGAATTTGGTTTATAAAACTTTTTTAACACCAAAAAAATTTGAATTGTAAACATAAGGTACTAAATTGCTGTATTGTCAATATAGACATGAATAATTGAGTTGCAAGCAAGTCATAATCATTTTACAGTATAGTACATTATTCTGCATTATTGCTGAATTACAACACCCTAGCTATTTTACTAACTACAGTAAATTATTTAAAAACAAGAACAACAATTGAACATTTATTTTATTTCATTTTATTTCATTTATTTTTATTTTAATTATATAATTTTCTGTATTTATTTATTTATTTATTTTATTTCTTCATCTTATTATTATTATTATACATAATTTAAAAACTATTTGTAAATGGTGCCAAGGAATAGACATACATAAAATCCACTGCATATTTTATTTTTTATTTTATTTTATTTTATTTTATTTTATTTTATTTTATTTTATTTTATTTTATTTTATTTTATTTTATTTTTTATTAGACTGACAGTAATGAAACACTTGAAATCTGCTTGGTACAAGGTGAATGGTTGGGATAAACAAACAAACAAATAAATAAATACAGGTTATTTAAAAATTAATGAATGAATATATTGCACAACAACAACAATAATAATACTTATTAGTAGTAGTAGTAGTAGTAGTAGTATATATATATATATATATATATATAAAGGATTTGTAAACTGTACCAAGAAATACACATACATAGAATTCACAGCAAATTACTTATTTTACTAAAAGTGCTAAAGAAATGAAGAAATGTAATATGATGTTCATAACTCACATTTTAAAAGCAGAAATGTGTTATATCATGTGCTGTATCATTGAGTCCAACCTTAGCTGTCATTCTGCCATATCACGGAGCCCCACCTCATTCCCGTCGTAATTAAACCAATAGTCGGTTTCAATTAGCGCACACTTTTTTTCCTCCACATGCCTTTATAGAAAAATTAATTAGTCAATTAGCCAATTAACATCTGAACAGGGCTTTGTGTTAACAAGCCTTTTACAAGCAGTGGTAACCCTTCAGTAATGACACCGAAGCCTGCTGGCATCCAGGGACTCTTATAGAGTGCACAAGCTCCCCACTGCTTGCGTAGTGACAGCTTGGCTTTCCATCTGGCCCACATTACGAGAACACTAGCATTAGGGAAGAAAGCTGAAACAAAAACAAATACAAAATAATCGTTGTTTGTTTTCCATGCGCGGCATATTTATGCACATCTTCCAGCCAATGGCGCTTTCGTACAGCTGTAATAATTTGGCTGCTGCTTTCCTGCCACCAGTATAAATAAAGCTGATAGATTCAAGTAATGGCTCCCGGTTCAAATAAACAGACAGAGACCCTTGCGATTTGTCATCCCTCCTGCTCTAAATCATATTTGTGTACGCGTAACATTTCCTTTGCGATAGATTCTGCCGCCGTGCGCCTGCGTGTGCCTGTTGTCAACATATTTGGACTCTACATACCTCGTGTCTACAACAGTTCTGGAGGGAAGGGGTGGAGGGCAGGACAACCGGGTGAAGAGTGTCCCAAAAAGGATCTTTCATGTGAGGATCGAGTGCAATTTACAACATCTCTGCTGATAGTACGTAGCAACTTGCGCTCTATTTGGAAGAGGGGGGGGGGGGGGGCCAAGGGCTCCTTGAGAATGTTTNAAAAAGGATCTTTCATGTGAGGATCGAGTGCAATTTACAACATCTCTGCTGATAGTACGTAGCAACTTGCGCTCTATTTGGAAGAGGGGGGGGGGGGGAGCCAAGGGCTCCTTGAGAATGTTTATTTTCTCGTCCCGTCCCACTAAACAATCCCTAAAAAGGGAGAGCAGCTGTTTATAGGTTGTTTGCAGACCAAACATTGTTTTCTGTCTCACATTTTTTCCATGGTAACTTACTCCAAACCCAAATAAGCAAAGGCAAGTGCTTTTAATGAACAAGTGTCACTATTATTCAGACTGATTCACTCAAAGCACTTCTGCCTAAGGAACAGAACTCAATATGTAAGAGGTTTTGGACGTGATAAAAATAGTCATCATGCATTTAACAAGTATGACAAGCATATAAAGTGAACAGGAAATAGCCCTATAGTATTGCGGCCAGAAGTGGTCCATTTCCCGACATTATATCACCTCACATCGCTCTAAATTAAAGCTTTGTGCCTCTGAACTGCTTCAACTTGATTTTCGAGCTCTGTCGAGAAAAACACATATCTGCTTTCTCTCCTCAGTGGCTCAGCGATTCAGAAATTCTGTGTAAACAACGTCCATGTTTTCACCTTACATGGGCATGCGGCGTACAGCATGTTGGTGCGTTATGTATGGGGTAAATAGATTTGCACAATTACCCTCATTATTAACCTATTCTGACAGATGCATGTGTCCGTAGCGGGGCTGCGCTGAACGACTTGCAGTTCCACTCTGTTAAATGTTAGTGCTTCACCTTTAAGATTAAAGGCCGGGTGTAAACAACACTCTGGGAAAAGCTTTAACAGTTCAGATGTGACAGCACTAGCACTATATGGACTGTTTTATGTAACTAGCATCTTCAGGAAACAGAGCGAGTGTGGAAAGGATTTGGTCTAAAGGGGATTTATTGCTCAGAGGTTCCTCTTTCATAACTGAGGAGACGTAATGGGGTTCTCAGTAAGTATAAACTTTGACTCAGGGGTTTTTCTTAAAATTCTGCAAAGATATAAAAATAGAAACAAAATGAAAGTGGATATGCAATAAAACCACTAACAATTAGCTAAAATAAAATAATAAAATAAAATTTTAATCTACAGAATCCATGACTTTGGACTTAAATTCAAGGTATGTGAGCAATGTACACCAGCATGCTGTGATTACTTGCGACCGAATCACAGCCGTGCCGACATACAGGAATATCGCATGGCTACAAGTGTGATATATTGCGTTTATACAACAGTTTGACAGCACAATTGTGTAAGTACATAAAAACAACAATGTAGTGTCTTCTCTGAAAACATTGAAGCAAATTTTCAAATAGACAGAATCTTTTATAACAAACTGCATACTTGAAGACTAAACAAGTACATTTTTGCCTAAAACTACATTCCGTGACACAAAAGTTTCTAAAATTATAGTGGATTTGGGCATCCGCCATGACACTCGCTGTGAAAAATATTGCAAGCTAAGTGATACAAACGGTGAAACAGTTATGTACTAGAATATCGCACTCCTCTCAGCCAATCAGATTTGAGGATTTGTTGTATAAATATAATACATACCAAACAAATACTACTAATAGTTTGCCAGTCACAATACATTTTTCTGATGTCACTAGAATATTGCACTCCTATCAGCCAATCAGATTTGAGGACCAGAAAGAAGTGTTGTAAAATTATAATATACAAAAAAATTAGTACTAATAGTTTGTCAGTCACAGTACATTTCTCTGATGTCACTAGAATGTTGCACTCCTCTCAGCCAATCAGATTTGAGGACCAGAAAAAAACTTTTGTATAAATATAATACATATAAAAAATACTACAAATAGTTTGCCAGTCACAATACTTGGCCATTTTTACTTTTTATCTAATGTTAACATGCATATATATAGAAGAAAAGTCACTTTTTAATTCTCTTTGCATATTTTGCAAATTTGACTAATTTAAGTAGTCAATTTAAACCATTAAATGAAAATGTATATCTTCTATATCAAAACTGATAATCAAAGTCAAATGAACACTTATGTCCAGCTTACAATCTGAAGTGATATTACGACTTAATATTTAACACTTTCACTTTTTTAACAACGTGGGGAAATTAAAAAAGTCTTTTTTAATTAATTTCCATCATTTTCTCTCCCTGACACTAAAGGCACTATGGACACAGATTAGGGTGGATGTCCATGAAAAATTAACAGGTTTATCTTTAAACTCGGACAACCCCCGGCCTTGTGATATATACTACTTTTTCCCCTTTCATTTTCTTTCCGACTCTTTACTTTTCGAGTAGAGGGAGGAAGCCTAGTAAAATGGAGCTGTGATTAAGTTGATATATTCCAGATAATAATAACAGAGTGGCTATTACGCATTGGCGTTAGGAGAGAGAGTTTCCCGTTCTTCAGCCCTTCCCGGAGTGGAGCGGGGGGCTTCCAGAGGAAAGAGTGTGTGTAGTATCAGACCTGAAGGACTGAGGAAGAAGCATCAGAGAATGTGGAAGGGAAGCCGACGGGCAGTTTCTCTCATCCTGTGAACATGTCAAGGTCAGAGCATCTTGAGAGCTTTATGACCTCTTGTAAATTTGTCCCACTGTAAATATTTGTGAACATGCCATCTTTCTCATATATAACAATGCAGATATCTCTTTGAATTGTTCTTTGAATTTGAATGCAAACATTTCTGTGTTGTATGGATCAAACACAGGAGTTTTTTGAACAACATAACCAAGTTTTAATTTTGGGTGAACAGTCACTTTAAAGTCCTTACACTATTTTATTTTATTTTTGTAGTTAATCAGTTTAAAAAAGACACAGTAACAGAGCTTTATATATAAATGAAATGCTCTCCATTAAGTACTGGAATAGTAATTGAATATTTCTCAAGTGTGCTTCAAGATTTATTTCCTATTCATACACAGCTAGAGCAGATCATATATCTTTCAAAAGGATACATGTAAGCAAAGTATGAAAGAGGTCAGATGTGCAGTAAGGGCAGAGAGGAGGTCAGAAGTGACGAGCTGTGTGCTCCATAAGATCATAGAGACCCCTCCAGGGTGCATGACTCAGCTGGTGGGGCAGGAAGCTCAATAACCTGCTGCGGCAGGGTCAGTCACATCGCCTGAGGGAAGAGGCCACCTGCTGGCAGGGTACAAAATGGCCCTGACCCAGGCAGCCACACGAGTTCAAGTCAAGTGTCTCTGTGTGAGGCTTAGCGACGAGAAATATATGTGAATCAGGACCTAGAAAAGCTGTGGGCCATCATTTTACCTCCATTCAGCTAGTTTTGGGAACATAGACTCATGCAGAATGGGTAGAGGGAGCTGTTTCCTCACATCAGCGACTGTAGTATACACTTTGAAGGAAAATATTAGAATTTTGTCATCAAAAGAAGCTGTTGAGCTGTTTTTGTCCATATAATGAAAGTCAATGGGAACCAAAAGGGAAGCAATAAGGACAATGGTAGTGTAAAATGAATTCATACAACTTGACTGGTATATTCTAAATCATCTATGAACACTAATCAAATACGGTGACAAGAACCTCAAACATAGACTAAAATTACACCTTTATCAAATCTCATGATATTTTAAGTATCATGTTGCCATTTTCAACATTTCAACTTGTTGCCAAGTTCACATAGACTAACTTCATGCTACCTTCATGTCCTTTTTTGAGATACATTATTTTGGTTCGTACTGACTTTAATAATGGACCATTTTCACAGACTGTGATGATGTGTTTCCACAGCTATTAACATCATAAATCAAGCAAAGCTTTTTTTTTTTTTTTCATTTTTAATCAAATTACTGAACATTTGTCGGTTGACGGCAAACTTGACATCTTTCTCTCTTCTGACTCACGTAACAAACCTCTCGAAATTTTTTCTCCTTTTGGAAAGTCATAGTAATGCTGTTGTAGATATTTTTCTTTTGCTGTTAGAGCAGATAGCTGCTCACCACTATCCATATTTTCTCTGAACGCCAAAGTCTCAGCCGACTTGAGCGGTGCTTTACATTTTCAGTGTTTCTAATCAAATTAAGGTATTTTTCGAGCCGGTAATATAATGTTACACCTATGAAAATGGACACTGGCGCTGTATTTTCATCTCTTTACAGTGTCGCAATGACCGTCTTTTTGAAGTAACTCACCTGTCTCACCCAACTCACCACACTTTAATGAGTGGGAAGATGACATGAAGCGATGCGAGGTTGGCTGCACTGAAAACAGATGAGGGCGCGTATACAGCTCCCGATCGGGGCGAAGTTCGTGGAACTTGTCGACAAAATGATAAGAGCACACATTATTTTATTATTTTACAAACAGTATTTCTTAAGCACAGCATGCCGTGTATGTTTTCTGTTGTCATCGTTTATGCAAGGAACAAAGCGTGTTGGACACGGACAGATTTGCTGGTACACAAAACAAGCACTTCACAGGAATTCCATAAGCTTATTGCTGTTACTGTGGCAGCCAACAATAGCACAGCTTAACCCTGTGCACATTTTCATATTTAGTTGTTGAAAAAGTTTAACTAATTTAGCCAATCTTTTTTTACCCAGTTTTAACATGGATTTCTATGGAGACTAGAACACGCGGCACCCATTTCCAGAACAACAATTCACAAATAATTTACTCACCCCCTTGTCATCCAAGATGTTCATGTCTTTCTGTCTTCAGTCGTGAAGAAATTATGGTTTTTGAGGAAAGCATTTCAGGATTTTTCTCCATACGATGAACTTCATTTGTGCCCTGATTTTGAATTTCCAAAATGTAATTGAAATGCAGCTTCAAAGGGTTCTAAACAATCCCAGCCGAGGAAGAAGGGTCTAATCTAGCGAAATGATCAGTCATTTTTTTTTTTGGAAAATAAAAATTTGTATACTTTTTAAGCACAAAAGCTCGTGTAGCACAGGCTCTGGGATGCGCATTCACGACGCTACATACTATTTACTAAGAAAGTGCAAGTAAGTCAAATGTTGTTTACAAGCAAAAAGGTACAATGATGTCGGACGGTTCTGAAGTTCTGAAGAAAATAATATGGAGTTTTTCGCCATACTCTACCCTTTTGAGCAGGAGTACACAGACGATGAATTCATGAATTCTTAGACGTGATTCACAGTAGTGATGGGAAGTTCGGATCATTTTACCGACTCTGACCTTTGAGTCTCGTTCAGCAAAATGAACGAATCTTTTTTTGAGTCATTTCATTCACGTTCACGTTCAAGTGTTACATGTTACTTCCATAACACATCTACTGCTTACACAAACGTTGATCACACTACAAACAAAACAAAACTAGATTAATTCATTGTTTACCTGGGTCTTTAGTCTATGATTAGCTCACCTCATCTCTTATCTGACAAGTTTTCGGGTTTGAGTCGTTCGTTCATCACATGACAACCCCATAAGCTTAACCAATGCAGTGTGAGCCGGAAAAAGAATTGATTAGTTCATCTCTCGAGTCTTCGGGTTCGAGTCATTCGTTCATCACGTGACAGCACCATAAGATGAACGAACGACTCGGAAATCCCGAAGACTCGAAACAAGTGAACTAATTCCAGTACAGAACCTAATAGGATGTTGCACATGCGCGACTGAACGAATCACTCCCCGAGACGCCTCATTCTTCCCGAGTCACATTAAAGATGCGTTCAAATTGAAAGAATTGTTCAAGAACGACCCATCACTAATTTGTAGCATGGTGGACGCGCATCCCAGAGCCTGTGCTACACAAGCTTTTGTGCTTAAAAAATGATAGATCGTTTCACTAGATAAGACCCTTCTTCCTCAGCTGGGATCATTTAGAGCCCTTTGAAGCTGCATTTAAACCGCATTTTGGAAGTTCAAAATCGGGGCACCAATGAAGTCCATTATGTGGAGAAAAATCCTGAAATGCTTTCCTCAAAAACCATAATTTCTTTACAACTGAAGACAGAAAGACATGAACATCTGGGATGACAAGGGGGTGAGTAAATTATTTGTAAATTGTTGTTCTGTAAGTGAAGTTCTCCTTTAAGTTAGAATCCATCACTGCAGCACTGATCGGTTACTGAGGACAGCAGGTTAGCTGATTCTTCACAATATAATAGACAAGTTTAGAACAACATAAAGATGATTAGAATGATTAGATGATGAGCAAATGGTCATGTTTTGATAAACAACCCCTTTTATATGATTCATTAAGTTCCTCAGAACAATTTTAATGTGTGCGACCACTCGCTTTATGAGTGATTTTCTGAAAGCATGGTGAACAACATTTACATAAAAATAAAATTTTTTCAATTAAACTAATCATTTCTCCTGACAGAGTTCAGGAGAAAGGCTTGCTTGGAGACTTCACAGACCAAAACCTAGTGAACTGACTAGCAAGGCTGCATTTTAAAACACTGACGCATAAGCTGCTGGGACTTTTTCCTGAATAGCTGACATTCTATTGGACAAAATGGAGACTTTTCTTTCATTGTTTTGTCTCTATCTGTGTTTCTTCTTTCACGCTCTCATTTGATGGTTTCAACAGATTCTGACATCAGAGGAAGACTGACAGTTGACATTCTCATTCTTTTTACAATCCATCCCATACCTTTCTCTCTTCCTTCAGATCAGGAGGCACAACTGTCAGGGGAACAGGAAGGAGGAGGGATGGGAGTGACGTGGCATACGGGCTCTTGTTGTACGCCGTCCTATCTCTGATTTCAGGGCAAAAGCAAACGCACAGGTAGAGCTACTGACAGATGCGTGGCGGCTCTGTGCTATTGTGTTAACAATGACAGCCGCTATCGTGGCTACACATCGGTGTTGTCTTCTTTGCAGGGTTTTGCTGTTTGTTTCTCAGCCGTCAGTGCTTATTTCCTCTTTATCAAGGTCAGAGTCGACATGGGACTCTGGCAAAGACACGGCCCTCTCTATCACCTGCTGTGTCTGTCTTTGAGGATGGAAGTCTCTCTTATGTTTGTTCTCTCCTTTTAGAGCAAATCACTCCCCGTTTCTTGGCCACCGTTCTTTTTTTAACGTGCGCATGCAAAATTTTTCCATTGCTGGAAACGCTGCTGTTGTAATCGAATTTGTCCATGTGGAAAAGCAATACATACAAGAAAAATACTTAATGCCTGGTATTTTGTATACATGTCAGATCACATGAGTGTTAAGCTAAATTGGGGCCATTTGTGCATTGTGTGCAAGAAACGGAAGAGGGATTCATACAGACATTAATCTCGCTTACACAGCACACATCTACTGCATGCAGTTATTCTAGGCAGAAAAGCAAATTAATATAGCTATAGTAAGTCTTTTTGTACGTAAAATTAAACTCTGTAAATGACAAAATGACAGAAAATTTATTTAAAAGGAAATTGTGCCAAAAATTTTAATTGTGCTTAAAAATAGTGTGAAACTCTAAACATATAGTTGTTGTTTTTTTGTTTTTTTTTGAGTAGACAAACATTTGGTGTTAATGATGCCAAAACGGCTATTTAAAAATGGATGTAAATGAGTCTTTGAATCTTTTAATTAAAAGAATCGAACAATCTTTTTCTGAACAATAAAAATTCATTTGTTTATAAAAGTCAAAATCTGGTACAATTCCACACAGAACCCAAAAAATGCACCGGACAAAATTATTGGCACCCTTAACTTAATATTTGGTAGCATCCCCTTTGGAAAAAATAACTGAAATCAATCGCTTCCTGTAACCATGAATGAGTTTCTTACACCTCTCTACTGGAATTTTGGACCACTTTTCTTTTGCAAACTGCTCCAGGTCATTCTGACTGGAAGGATGCCTTCTCCCAACTGCTGTTTTGAGATCTCTTCACAGGTGTTCTATGGGATTCAGATCTGGACTCATTGCTGGCCATTTCAGAACTCTCCCACGCTTTGTTTGTAACCATTTCTGAGTGCTTTTTGAAGTGTGTTTCGGGTCATTGTAATGCTGGAAGACCCATGACCTCTGGTGGAGACACAGCTTTCTGACACTGGCCACTACGTGTGCCCCAAAATTCTTTAGTAATCATCAGATTTCATGATACTGTTCATACAGTCAAGGCATCCAGTGCCAGAGGCAGCAAAGCAACCCCAAAACATCTTTGAGCCTCCACCATGTTTGACTGTAGGGACTGTGTTCTTTTCTTTGAAGGCCTCATTTCTTTTTCTGTAAACAGTGCCATGATGTCTTTTACCAAAAAGCTCTACTTTTTCATCTGTCCACAGTACGTTTTCCCAGAAGGATTATGGTTTTGTCACAATCGTTTTGGCAAACTCCAGTCTTGCTTTTTTATGCCTTTGTGTCCACCTGGGACTCCTACCATAGCGTCCCTTTTCATTCAGATGGCGATTGATAGTGTGAGCTGATACTGTTGTACCCTGTGTCTGCAGATCAACTTGAATTTGTTTGGAAGATAATCAGGGTTCTTATCCACCATTCGAACAATCTTTCATTGTAATTTTTCATTAATTTTGCTCATCCGTCCACGTCCAGGGAGGTTAGCTACAGTGCCATGGGCTTGATGATATTGCGCACAGTGGACACAGGAACATTAAGATCTCTGGAGATGGACTTGTAGCCTTGAGATTGTCCATGTTTTTCCAAAAATCCACAGTGGTGGATTGTTTTCCTCAAATCCACAGACAACTCTTTACACATCTCTCTTTTCTCCATGTTCAGTGTGACACACAACACAAAGGTTGAGTCAACTTTTCCAATTTACTGGTTGCAAGTGTGATTACTATATTGCCCACACCTGTTACTAGCCACAGGTGTGTCTAAATACAAATTACAGGAGCATCACATGCTTGAAAAGCAATTATTTCTTACAATTTTGACAAGGTGCCAATAATTTTGTCCAGT
>JAHKKF010531558.1:0-10225 GCA_019740295.1 Labeo calbasu | reverse complement strand
GTCAGCTGGAGATACTGAGGTAACTGGTTTTCCATTAAATAATTAACAAAATGTTACCACAATAAATGGCCACTGAATTTTGTCAACAAATGTTTAATATGCTTTCAATGCAATACCAGAACAAGAGACAAAAACATTCCCAGATAGCATCCCGATGTGGGCCACCTTTGGCAAAAATATGGCACAATCAACAAAAGCTAATCAGGGTGTAAACCAGATGTGGTCCAAATATGTTTTAGCAAATGTGGTCCGGTATATTAAAGTGCATTTGGGTCAGTTTTGGCAAAGATATAGCACATTAAACACTGGCTAATGTGGCTGTGAGCCTAAAATGGCCCACATATTGGCCAAATAATTCACAACAATTTGGGCCACTTTTGTCAAATATATGGCACAGTCAGCTTTGGCTAATCAGTATGTAAGCCTAGCTTGTCCCACATTGGACATGGCAAATATTCCCCACTTCTGGTTTGGATGTAGCACTGGACACTGGCTAATTGCAATGTACATCTGAAATAATAAATATGGCCTAAATATTTTAATAGAATTTGGCTACTTTTAGTAGGATGCAACACAGTTAACTGATACAGACTGATCTGGATATGAGTCTTAAGAAGGATACATAACCAGCCGTTTATTTTTTTAAACATGCTTTTAATGGCAGTTTTTTTATATATGTGTACTGTGCACAAAAAACAAAAAAACAGACGTGCACTATAACAGGGCTCCAGACTGTGAACAAAAGTATTAATTTGCGAGTGAAGTTTTTGCTGAGGTTGGCATCTGCGACTATATATTATTTACACTTAAAAAAATTCAAGTAATGCCTTTTTCCTGATTGTTCTGAGATCACATCTTTTGTATGTTCACATATTAAACTGACACGATGCGCATCAAGTTTTGTGTTAAAAAAAAAAAAAAAGACTTTCAAACAGTCCTCATCTCTGCCAAACAGCTGCGTTGACGGCACACATGCTTAGACGCAGAGAGATTGAAAATGACAGAGGCGTGTCAGTTGTGTGGATATTGGCAATATCGTTAACATTTCTCATTAATAATTGATACTATGGCTTCTTGTTATCAAGATCTTAGTCTATATGCTACAGTGATGCATTGCTGGCACACACATATTATTTTTTCCACTCAATTATGACGTAATAAGATCTTATGTCGTTTTAATGACATCTTTTTCTCGTAATAACGAGATTTTATGTCGTTAAAACGGCATAATTATCTTGTTAAAATGACATACTTATTTCGTTAAAACAACATATTTATTAACTCATATTAACAACATATTATGTAATAAAGACGATATGTTTTTCCCGTTATATAAGATATGATTACATTATGTGAGCGAGCTAAGCGATTGTCCGTGCTGCTGTCGGCACAGTCCTGATATAAAGCAGGATCTGCAGGATTATAGAAATACACTGTTTTAAATGTATTTTCATGTAATGATTTTTATTGTAGCGGCATGTTTATTAGGATTAAGCTCTAATCTGTCTACAATATAATGCTAATAGTGTCAGGAAAAACACGAATTCAGTTGCAGGTAAAATATTTATTTATGCACTTAAATATTTATTATTCTCAAAAAACACAAAAACACTGCCGGGGCAGATGGCAGGGTGCCGTAATCCAGGGCAGAGAGGGATAAGGCGTGGAGAAAACAGAGCACAGAGTCCTAGCATCAGAGCCTGACACAACGTCAGAGTGCGGAGATAACAGAGTCTTAGCGTCAGTGCCGACGCGGCGCCCAAATGGGGAGAGAACAGAGTCCTAGCGTCAGTGCTGACACAACGTCAGAGCAGGGAGAGAACAGGGTCCTAGCGTCAGTGCTGACGCAACGTCAGAGCAGAGAGCTCCCTCTTGATTTTGCTGAAAGAGGCAGGAGTAGAGAAGCCGTAACATACGGCTCAGGTAACACCAGGGCAGGAACTGGGGAACAGGGATCTGGAGAAATGAAAGGCAGAGAGGGGGCAAAAAAAGAAGTCAAATAACAGAATCTAAACTGTACTTGGAGTCTGGGAAACCACTGCAAGACACAACAGGACACGAGCAGAGCATAACATGTTCACACCACAACGGTCAGACACAAGACTGCACACGAGAGGAGCTTTAATAGAGGGAGAAATTAGGGACTAACTGGTCACAGATGTGACAGCAGCTAAGGTACTTAATGAGTAAACGAAGGGGAGGGGGAACCACAACAAGCACATGGCAAACTGTCAAAACACACATGCTCCTGACAACAAACACATACAAGACAAGACCAATAACCTGCCAATCAGACCGAAGTCATGACAAATAGCTGCACACATTAAGATGATCAGATTAAAACTGTTATTTCTGAAAAATCGACTCTGGGCTTGGGATATTTCTTTATTTGAATGACTTAAGTTTGCTTTAACAAAAAATCAAAATACAAACAAAAAGAAATAAAGAGAATTAAAAACGGTATTATTATTATTATTTCTTATGGCTTCTTCTTCTTCTTCTTCTTAGGCCTATTATTGTTATTGTTGTTGTTAGGCTATTATTATTATTATTAATATTTCGTTCTGTTTGAAAAACAGACAAATAAAAATTAAGCTAGATTTTTTGACTCTACTTTTCATCTCTGCCTGGCTTTACTGTCCCATCACACAGAATGACAGTTCATCTCATGTACCGTTCTGCAAATTAGTCACAATAACGTTTCTTCATGCTGTTTGGCTGTTGAATAGGCTATATTTCTTTCAAATATACATTTCATATAAAGCTCAACACTGCACTTTTTTTCGGGTCGGTGGTGCAGGCGCCATCTCTTGCATTTTGATAACACAGGAAAGAAATACAAATGTCTGCTTTGTTTTGTGTGTACTTTCACAATAACAACAAAACGTTATAAAACACTTTTCTATTAATCCTAATAAACATGCCACTACAATAAAAACCATTGCATGGAAATGCATTTAAAACACTGTATTTCTATTATCACGGAAATCACGCTTTGGTCTCTTCAGCTATATTAATGCACTATTGCATATTAATATTTTTACTTAACCTGTTGTCTACATGATAAAAATGCAAGAATGCAAGCTAAAGATAAAATTCATCACCTCCCATAAAATTGCTTGTTGCTAATTAAGAATAACTGGATGTGTGAAAGACATATGACAATATTTATAGGATTGGATAAACATTTATATTTACAGGAGGAACACAAACTACACTGGTTCATGATACAGATTCTGTGTAATAAACAATTCTTTCTGATTGTATAGATCAAGTTGGAAAAGACGTTTAGCTTCCACTTTAAGTGAACCTTATTTCCCAGATCATCCACAAGATGGACTAAAATACTAATAAAGTCAAGAACAGGTTAGACATAAACACATGACAATATGACTGAATTGTTTAAATGTAAAAATAATAATAATATTAAAAGAAAAATAAAACATGTTTATTCTGTGGGACCTAAAAACAATAATTTGGCGCCTACGTTTTTTTCATATAGGAGCCAATGGCTCCTTACTCAATTTTTTTATTTTTTGTCTGGAGCCCTGTATAATAACAGCTCTCACAGACTTACTGTGTAGGTAGAGTTTGAGTGAGAAGCATTTAGGATAAAAATTGTAAAGAACTGTTTTTAAAGTCAGAGACTTGAATTGCTGCTTGTGCAAAACTTGGGTCGGGATGATTTTACCAGATTTCTGAATCAGCTTATTTGAACATTTAGGGAGGACTATTTTAAATTTCCTTTCACATTATGTTGAGTATTGTTGCTGCATAACTCACTGAAGGCTTACTGTGGCCCGGATAATGTATATTAATGGTTTATTTGGTTTAATATTAGCTAAAATGTGTCTGTGCAGTGGCCTGTTTGTGGAGCACTGCCAAAATGCCACCATTCAGCATGGCAACATGTGAACCACATGAGGAATGTGAGGAAGACCAGGGTTAGAATAAAAATCAACTGTGGCCCACATTAGGTATATTTATTTATTTTTTGGGTTTATTTGTTTGGCTTACATGTGGCAATGCTAAGGCTTACTTGGGCCTAATTCTGGCATACAGGACCGGACTGCCCAAATGCTATTATTCAACATGATATGTGGTCCAGAACAAGGTGTTGGATCAGTGTTGCCCAGATTGGGCCAGTTCTGGGCCCATATTTATCAAGCTTCTCAAAGTGACATTTTAGTCTTAAGTGCTAAGAATTCATTAAAATGTACTCCTACTTTCAAACTTAAGTATAAAAGCAAGTTATCAAATTTCTTAAAGCCAAGAATCACTCTTGCCAGTAGGGGCTTGTGGTGGCGCTGTGGTGACAGAGATGTGCACAAATCTTTCAGGAGAGGAGGAATGTTTTTTAAATGTTTGATGACGAGCAGTTAATGAGATGGTTACATTTCCTCAGTAATTTAAAATGAGCAAAGAATATTTACATTAACAAAGAACATCACAATAAACTTAAGTCTAGTGTGAGTATAATGCTCTTTAAAAAACACTCCTGTTATAATCAGTGAAGCTGTCTGCAATGTATAATGAATAAATCTCTCACCCCTTATTTACACTGCACATGTCTGTGGCGCATGTGAAAATATTCAGATGTAACCCCCTTTGTCATTTTTATAAGTAACTATAACTACATTGTTTCTCAGTAACTGTAACAGATTAGTTATAATTATTTTGCAATTACATTATGTCATTCCATTACATGTAACTAGTTACTCTATTAAGTTTGAGCCCCTACCACTGTCATCAAGGCATCAATATGTGCAACAGACACTTGCAATACAAAATGCCATTCATAAGCTGAATTATGTACTCTCTCGCTCAGATACAGAGCTTGACATGCTCAGGGCAAGTTCTGCAATCCTACTGTGTCGGCCTACCGTATGTACATTGAGCACTGCTATTTATTGCCTAATTTGGGGCCAAATTTCCTATTATTTTTGATACATTTGTATTTTTGAAATATATAAAACATTTTTATTTTTTATTTTTTTTATGAATTTGACTTTAATCAGACTTACCAGTTGTTATAGTTTCTATTTTGTGCTGGTCAATTATGAATAATAGATCAAATTTAACTGGGGCCGCTGCTGCAAATATTTGCAGGTAACAGGTAACACAGTGATCTGAACCACTTTGTAATTGTCCTAAATAAATTGTAAGTTTTCATTCATCTATACAAATTACAAATCATGCTAATGATTTTCTCAAAACACTATGCACAAATTTCTTAAATCTTTTCATAATATATAAAATATAAAAAATAAACATAAAAATAAATCAGTTGTAGCTCCTTCTATTGGTTTTACACAAATCACAAGCATTTATGTATCATTTGTCCAAACACAACAAACAAAACTCTGTATTTTGTCATATCATCAAATGCACATGGTGTATTTTCAGTTTGCCCAAAACTAATAACTGTTCATTTAATAACACACAGAAAACACGCTTTTCCTAATTGCTTACACATTTATCACAATTGCTTTAACTATAAAGCGGAAAATGACAGAGATGATCAGAGAGGTGGATGTAAAAAAAGAGGAGATTGGTGTAGTAAGAAGAGCAAGAGGAGAAACTGTAAGAAGACATGGACAGAGAAGAAGTGTAGAGTGAGGTGGAAGGACAGGTAGCAGGTAGAGACAAATTTTAAATGAAATCAGAGTTACCCTATTAAACTAAGACATTATGGCCTCTCCTTTAGCGAAACTAGGGAACATATGTAAAGTCTTTAGAAGAGTCTTTAAAAGAGTGTCAGTACACATCTATATTTATAAATATTGTGCTATGATTTGTAGTCCTCCTATGTCAAATTCTGTTCTTTACATGTAAATGTCCAAACATTTTTTTTTTTTTCAAAATTTAAGTTTGAGAACATTCAGGTGGACATTTAGCTGCTCTTGTGGAACAAGAGGTCCAGAATAACACCACTGTCACAAAGGAGGAACCCTGTGGAGATGATGAGAGGAGCTTGTCAAGAATGGATTCAACCTTCTCACACTTTTTGTTTTCTCTATGATGTTAGCACAGCAAGTATGTAGTGTAGATAAAATGCAGTGCAGATGAAATTCTCTTCCAGATGTAAATGAAGCCTCCATAAATTGGACTTGTTTGTTCAGCACATCCCACAGACGCTTAAATGGATTGAGATCTGGGGAACTATGACGGGTATCACATCAGAGGCAGCATGATCAAGAGTCATAAATATCAAATATGTTTGCTCTGACATGATCAGGAGCAGTGAATTAGTCATAATGACACCACATAATTGTGGATTTTTTGGAGAATATGTCATTTGCGACAAGCCTTGAATCTGGCTATTCCCCCCCTGATTATTTAGGGGAGGCAAATCAGGCTTAAAATCTTCAAGTGTGGATTTCAGTGTTGTGTTTACAAGTGTGTCTGTGGGAATCTGCACGTGGCTTCTTATTTCATTTTAGAACATGAAGTTTTGTTTTTAAATCTTATCTTATCAAAATTAAAAGGTACAACAAACACACTAATGTGATGTGGACTGTTGTTGTATGTGTTTGTAGGTTGTCTGGCTGTATGGTGACAGAGGAAGGCTGTGGTTATGTGTCTTCAGCTCTGAGTTCAAACCCCTCACACCTGAGAGAGCTGGATCTGAGCTACAATCACCCAGGAGATCCAGGAGTCAAGCTGCTCACTAAAAAACTGGAGGATCCAAACTGCTCACTGGACAAACTCAAGTATGTCAAGCAGAAGGAGTTTTTGGGTTTTATTGTTTAAACTTTTCAGTGTCTCTGTATATCTATATGAGTCTATGAGTTTCTACAGGATGCAACAATATAAAGGATTTAAAGAGCACTGGTCTGAGGAGTAAAATCATAACTAAACTGATCAGAAAAAACAAATTAACAACAAAACTTTAACTCCATAACTGGCCACAAAACAGGAGCAGACAGTGAAAACACAACTAAAAAGGCAGCCACCTTCCTACAGTTTTCATAAACGGTAAAAACAAACATATTCAAATTTATCATTTATGTTGTAAACATTAACAACTTGTAAATGAAGGAACAAAAAAGCCCTAACTTGGAATATTACAAGTTACACGTTGGTGTCACTATTACAGTAGATTAATTGGCATTACCTCAGATTAAAGAGCAATGCCAAAAAATAAAAATTAAACTCAACCATAAGAATACACTACAGTTTCAACAAGTTGGGCAGGGCACAGACAGCAAGAGAGAAAAACACAAATGACAGTACACCACAAAATAAACCAAACCAAGTCAAGTCACCTTCATTTCTTTAGTGCTTTATACAATTCAGTTCAATGCCAGTTTGATGTTGCAGGATGTAATTCAGCTGTAAAGCAGCTCTTCAGAAGTTGATAGTGCAGCTTATTCAGTTTAAGCTTTGTTCTCATACAATGGTTTTAATCAATGCAGTTATATCAATACATTTCTAAAAGTTATGTGACTGTCAGACTCCAACTAAACAAGCCAGGAGGTGACAGTGACAAGAAACTCAAACTCTATCAGGTGACACAAATGGAGAAAAAACATCTTTCTGTCTCGGTTGGGGACTGGTTCTCCTCTGACCAAAGTGAATATAGAAAGTAGAGCTGCTGTTTAACTAGTAGCAGACATTTAACAAAAGAGCAGTGATACGGAAGTGCTATGACAAGTCTCAGTTAGCCTATCGCAGTACATGTAACAAGATTATTTTTTTGTTAATTATATAATAAATAAAATAAAGAGAAGAGAAAAAGAATAGAGCAAGCTAGTGTTAGAGGCCCTTTTTGTTAATTATATAATAAATAGAAAGAAAACAAATAAATAGAATGCAAAAAGAATAGAGAAGCTAGTGTTCATTTTTTTTAAGAAAACAAGCTGTTAGAAAATGAATAGAGTATTTTTTTTTTTGTTGTAAAGAATAGAATAAGAATAGAGAGTGCTAGAGTTAGAGGGTCAAATAAAGATGGAAGAGATGTGTTTTAGCTGTTTCTTGAAGATGGTTAAGGAATCAGCTGCTCGGATCAATTGGGCAGGTCATTCCACCAGGAGGGAACAGTTAAGGGTCCCATATTGTCAAAACTCAAATTTCCTGGCTGTGACTTCTGTAAAAATGTGATGTTCAGACTACACAGTTACCGCCTTCAGTCTCCACCTCGAGCACCACCACCATCCCACCCTCCTTTTGCCAAACCCCCAGACAACATCACGTCCATGCCACTGCTGAGAAACAACAACTCAGAAACATGTCAAGAAAACACTGTTCAGATGATGGATGTCAGGAAACTACCTCATTGCACCAAGTAGGGCTCGCTGCAGCCTGAGGTGGACATCCAATTCTGCCCACATCCACGTGTGATGTTAGCTGTCACGGCCATCGCGGATACAACCCCGCCCGTGTACGCGCGTGACGTCGAAAGTCACACCCATATCAAAAACGTCACCCACCTTGTTATTCCCCAATCGCTATACGCGGCATGACGCTCGCTATACCGGGGAAACCCGGAAGTATGTCGAAGCAACTTACGGTAGTTTTGGGGATCTATATAAAATAATAGGCCATTGTCCTTCGTTTTACTAATACACTTGTCTTATTTTTGTAAAGGATGTCTAGGCTAAAATGCCACAACTTAAATCTAATAAATATAATATGTCTAATATATGGAGCTGATTGCGTCATCATGACAGCCTGTAATACGCCTGCATTGACTACATTGGGCTAATTGTTAATAAAAACTTTTAGACCTTACCTTGTTCATTTATGTAATGACATAAATTCACATTTATTACGATTGATTTTAGGCAAATTTTAAATGTATCAAATTTAAAGGGGACAGTTCGATTTTATTATTGCAAAAGTATGTAAAATTATTGTAAAAGTTGGTATTGTATAATTGTAAGTTATTTTTTTTTAAAGATGTGTTCCACTTATCATAAAGTGTTAACATTTAAATGACAGAATCAACAGTTCTCCATATGCAGTAGATTACACATACATAGGCTAAATAGATGTTAATTGCTTTGATAGTTTAAATAAGTAACATGACATTGACCTTCAGGCTTTGTTCATCACAACTTGATATGAAATGTGTCCATTGTCAGGCATTCACCACAGCCACCTCCATCTGACACACCTCCGGTAACCCTGCCTACTCGTTCAGCGTCACCTGACTACTGATCGCAGCCACCTGTCCCTCGTTAACCACGCCCTATAAATAGTGCACGCTGGCATTCGCTCAGCGTCTGGTCTACTGTTCACATGCTGATTTCGACGTTCTCCCCCGTTTGCACTTGGACTGTGTGGCTTGGCTTACCGTTGGGACTCTGGTTCATCTCCTGCTTGCTGGAACATTCAGTTAAGAACTTTGATCTTGCTTTCATGCACTGTCTTTTAAACAAGACATTTGTAAATAAACGATTGAACTGGATTGCTACTCATCTCTCGTCTCCTCCGTCCCCTTGTGTGTGTGTGTGTGAGTGTGACATCCATGTCCTCCACATACTTAAAGATGAATAAAAAGATAAACATTACTTCTTTGGGCATTTTATATTTATTATTTTACAAAAGTAATTAAATTTAAAATGTTACAAAAATATACACTACCAGCCAAAAGTTTGTGAACAGTAAGATTTTTATTGTGTGTTTTTTTTTTTTTAAAGAATAGTCTTCTGCTCACCAAGCCTGCATTTATTTGATCCAAAATAACACAAAATTTAAGCTTTATGTTTAAATATATTTTAAAGTGTAATATATTTCTGTGATCAAAGCTAAATTTTCAGCATCATTACAGTCTTCTGTGTCACTTGATCCTTCAGAAATTATTCTAATATGCTGATTTGCTGCTCAAGAAACATTTCTGTTTATCATCAATATTCAAAGCAGTTGAGTACCTTTTTTTTTTTTTTTTTTTTTTTTTTTTCTTTTCCTGGATTCTTTGATAAATAGACAGATGCAAAGATCAGCATTTATCTGAAATAAAAAGGCTTTGGAACGGGTGGTGAACGTTGGTCCTGGAGATCCGCAGCCATGCAGAGTTTTGCTTCAATCCTAATCAAAAGCACCTGAACAAGCTAATCAAGGTCTGAAGGGTTACTAGAAAGCTACAGCCAGGTGAGTTTTAATTAGGGTTGGAGCTGAACTCTGCAGGGCTGCGGCTCCACAGGACCGGAGTTTGCCACCCCTGCACTATACCATGCAAAAGCTTGGAGTCAGTGTGTGTGTGTGTGTGTGTGTGTGTGTG
>JAHKKF010531554.1:0-22284 GCA_019740295.1 Labeo calbasu | reverse complement strand
TTATTACCACAAAACCCTCTCAAAATGCAAAATAAAAAATAAAAAATATTATTAAACAAAAATGAATTCGAATGGTTTTACTGAAAAAAATTACAAGACGCGGTCCGGTCACTTCTAACCGCGAAGAGCACAAGTGTGACTCCGAAACGAAGAGCACCAGAGGGTTTAAACATTTAATCCAGACACTGGGTCAAAACAATTGCTGGGTTTGTCCATGTTTTTAACCCAGCATTTTTTAGAGCACAAAGCAGAGACTAAATAATTTTGATACAGCATATTTTAATCCATTAAAAAAAAAAAAAATCTAAAACCATGTTGCCAAACAGTAGCACTGTAGCAATGATCAACACAATTAGAATATTTATAAATAATTTATTTTTAAACAGTAAGGTTTATCAAACAATCTCCTACAGTAATAGAGAGCCAAAAATAAACCAAACAGGAAAAGATCTAAGACAGTGGGTGGAGACGACAATCAAGAGATGTGCTTAGCAGAGAGCAGGTTTAGCAGTAACGTGGAGAAGAGCAGTGTTTGATCTGGATGTGCTCAAGCTCCCAGCGCTGCCTTCACATGCCCAGTCAACAGAGGAGGAGACACACAAACCCTCTGACAGCACACTGGAGCACACTGAAACGCTCTTACGGAGTACTGCCATTCATCTGCTGAAGAGGACACTACCTGAACCAGGATCAGACAAACGATGGACGTGAGTGATGAAATTTATGCTGAATCTAAAGGAGAAAAAGTAGCATTAAGCTTTGTTTTAAACTCACACTTTGTAAAAACTAGTTTAACACAAATGTCATTAACAGTGCTGAGAATTTCCAACAGTCACCATTTTCAAACCAACCTCAACTCCTGGCAGGTCTACAGTAAGCGAGGTCTTAAAAGCATGTAGTTAAATGACATTTATAGCTGAATACTGAGAACAACAGTATGAGAGTTTCTTTTCTCACACTGAGCAACATCATGCAACAGCAGGAAGTGCAGTTACAGGATGTGCCTGTTTCCTCCTTTTCCTCCTCTCAGAACAAAAGGGTGATGTAGAAAACAACAACACCCATATTGTTTTATATGGCATCTTCATGAGTTTGTTTTGATGTATAAGAGAGAGAAACACATATTTTATATTATACAACAATAGATATACGCTCAACATATATCGAAATAAAATGTTCATTGTCAGCTACCCCTCGTTATACATTTCATAAAAATCATGTGACATTTAAAGGTCATTGCAAAAAAGTGAATTTAGTTCTGTGAAAGCGCTAGCATCATTTGTTTGTAGATGCCACTTTAGGGCTTTTCACACTGCGTTTATTCCCGGGTTTCTATTTTATATACTTTAAAATCTAATTTATAAAGCTGATTTTTTTTTTTATCAGCCATTACTCCAGTCTTAAGTGTCACATGATCCTTCAGAAATCATTCTAATATGCTGATTTATTATTAGAATTATCAGTTGTGCTGCCAAATATTTTTTTTGGAAACTTTTTTGGAAAATTTTAACAATATATACATCTTTTTAACACATCCTTGATGAAAAAAGTATTAATTTCTTTTAAAAACAAGGACAAATAAAAATGTACTGACCCCAAACTTTTAAATGGTAGTGTATATTGGTACAAAAGATTTTTATTTTAAATAAATGCTGTTCATTTTGACTTTTATTCATCAAAGAATCCTGAAAAAAGTATCGAAGATCCAAAAAACGATTAAGCAGCACAACTGTTTCCATCACTGATAATAAATCAGCATATTAGAAACATTTCTGAAGGAATAAGTGACATTAAAGACAGGAGCAATGATGCTGAAAATTCAGCTTTGATCACAGGAATAAATTAAATTTTAATGTATATTAAAATAGAAAAACATTATTTTACATTGTAATAGTATTTCACAATATAATTTTTTTCTTTATTTTTGATCAAATAAACGCAGCCTTGATGAGCATAAGAAATGTCTTTAAAAAACATTAAAAATCTTTTGAACAGCAGTGTAAATATTACTTAAAGTTTTTGCTAAAAAAGTGATGCACAACAGAGGTTTACCATTAAAATTAAAAAATTGTAAGATTAGTCCATAAAAATCCTTAAAGTTTTAATATTTGTATTATTATTTTTTTTCTTGTTGTTGTTGTTATAATTATTATTACTTTTATTATTAATACTATTTTCACTTAGTAAAAATAATCATAGCAACATTCTACTGTGCAGTTAGTACTATTTGTCAAAATTTCTTCAAGTTAAACTGGACTTTTATTTTGACAGGCTGTTCTAAAGACATAGAACAGATGAACTGGGTAAGAATAGAATAGAGTTTCATTTTCACCTTTATAGTACACCGAAAAGTCAGGAAAAACCTTATATAAATTTTTACTCCACCTTATTCTTCAACGTGGAAGTAAGCAAGAGCAAGACTTTCGGTTCATTAGCCGCTAACTTACAGCGAAATAACGAGAAGAATAACAACGTACAGAAAACGGTAAAACAGTTCGCTCTACAAACCAGTGTGTTCATAATTAAGATAATACAATAAAATAATATGGTAAGACACATCAATATGCAATATCAAGCAGCAAAACGAGCTGTTTTGTGCAGCTAAAATAGCTAATGAGGGTTTGGGAGTTTACAGTGTGAATCATTAGTTTTTGAATACCCAGGATTAATTATTAACTCCGGCTAAATTTTGAGCAGTGTGAAATGTGAAACAAGAAAACCCAGGATCACCAGGAGTTTAGAATGACTCAGGGTTTATTATTTCAAGCGTGAAAAGCCCTTTGGACGGACATTTAGTATCTAATTAAAGTACTGAAATACTTTTTGGGCCACTGTAAAGTTTCATTCCAACCGAACTCAAGTCTGATCTAATGTGAAGACTGGTTTAGCACATTTTCTTGCCATATTTCACATAAGTGACACGTTCCAGCAGAGATCGGACAGTCTGGTGTCAGCAGACTCTGAACTGGCGCAGTGTGAGACGGAGGTCAACACTTTACTGAAGATCATTTCTGACCTCAACAGAAAGATGGACTCCCTACAGATACCACGGTAATCCTGCTTCAAATAATCACAAACTATATATGAAGAGTTCAGATGCACAAGCCTCTAAATCCATCTGACGTATTTCTCTAAAATTAGCATTTCTTTTTGGCTACTTTGTATAGGTTTCTATGTAAGTACTGGTACTTCTGGTTGGGCTGAGGCTGGAATTTAGCAAGTTTGAAGTAAAAGTATTTGATGAATGTGTATTATGTGTTAGGAGCATTCACTCAGTATCATTATTTCATTTTTGACCGAGATGGCTTTTAGCTGGTTTTGCATCTGAACTCTTCATATATTTTTTACTCTTTTTACTCTTTTATTCTACACTCTAATTTGCTCTGAAAAATTCTGTGTTCTCATAGAGAGATGAAAACGCCTGAGAGTCCAGTCCGGGTCAGTGGGTGCGTCCCGCAGCAGGGCTTGAGCCTCACGGTGGTGGACGCTGGCACAGCATCAGTGGAGTCCAAGACCAAGAACGCCTGCAGGGACTCAGAAGGCATGTGGTGTTTATACAATGCCTCATCGTCAATCACAGTAAATGCTGTGTCAGAACGGACAGCCTGCTATTTACTGCGCTACTGGATCTGCCAGACTTTTGTTCCCATATGCAAAGCTACTTATTAAATTTTAAATGTATTTTCTCTGGGTACATTTGATGTTTTCTTACACATGCAAGTGATTTTTTTCTAAATTAAGATTCCTGAGAAATTTTCTACAGTTTTTAGTTGGGAGGAAAAATAACACTAAAAAACAAAATCTTAAGTAATCTATGACTTCTGTTTATAATGGTGTGCAAACAACTACATTTTTCCTAATATTTTTACAAAATTTACAAAAAGAAATGACTGTTTTTGCACAGGGGGCAGCAGTGAGCTTTGGATGGAGCTGCAGACGGTTCTCTCTGCTCTTGAGGCCTCTAGTGGTCAGGGGAGGAACATGCTCAGGCTGCAGACTCAGAATGCTGAGACAATCCGGGCAGAGCATCTCTCTGCAGCCCGGGAGAGCTGGGTTCAGGCCACACAGGTGCTAATATTGCCCCCGCTGTGGGATACTGTATGTACTGTACTGCATCTCAACTTCCTCTAGCTCTGATGTCTGTGATCTGCCCCAGGTGCTGGAGGAGATGGAGAGGGATTTGGGGATCTCATACCCCTCTGCTCTGCCCCCTGACGAGAGACGTCAATATCAGCGGGATGTTCTTTCACTGTATAAACACAACCAAGACCTCAACGCCTCCTTGAAGAGCCGACAGGAAGAGCTTGTGGGTGCTGAAAGAACGATGATGGATCTTGAGGATGAGAAAAAGTGGCTACAGGAAAAGGTTGATTGGGATATTCCTAATCAATCAGTAATATAGAAAATGTTTACATTTTCCTTCATAAAACTCATTTATTAATACGGATCTTATGTAAAATTGGCATCTGGTATAGAACGTAAATATATATATATATATATATATATAAAATGCGATAAAAGTTTAATTTTTATTGTTTCATAAAATAATGATGATAATATCTAGGAATTTGGATAATATAAGTTAATATTATATGTTCAACATCATTAGTGGTGTTTTGCCACATTTTTGGTTGTTTTTTTGTAAGAATGAATATGGATGTTGAAAAAAAATAACACTAAAAATAAAAAAAACATAATAGGTGTTCTTCATAATGGAGTGCGAACATCTTAACAGTTCTTTATTAATAACTTATTTAATAATAATAATAATAATAATAGTATATATATATTTTATTATGATTTTTTTATTTTAAGATTTGTAAAATTGACATCTGGTATAGGACATAATTTAATGGTGTCATAAATAGGCATATAGTAAGTTATTAAAAATATATTGAAATATTTCTTCATATAATTATATTAATATATTTAATATTTCTATATGCAACTGCAATTAAATTAATTGATATTAACATTGTGTATCAGTGGCACATCTTAAATTAATATCATTACTTACTAATATCTGTTAATATAAAATTAATATATACTATTATATACATATTCATATTAATGAGTAACTTTAACCGTTATATAGTGCATTTTTTGCAAGCATGAATAATTTAAATACTTAAGTTAAATACTTTTACAATAATATATATTGATTAGCTGATAAGTCAGAGAAGTCTTTAAATAAATAATTTGATGAAATAATGTTCATTACTCATTAAAAACACTCTTACTTCAGTCATATATTTATAATTTCATAACTTTCATTACTGAACTTATCTTTTGGCAGGTAGTGGACCTGAAGAGGAAATGGCTGTATGGAGTGAGTCGTTCTCCTCCTGTTAGTCCATCATTGTCCTCCAGTCGAACGTCGAGCCCTTGCTTTTCCACTCCTCCATATCCTGGATCCCCTCTGCTGTCCCGCAAACTACCCGGCTCCAGGCCAGATTCCCCTTCGTCTCCCTGCACCGTTGATTCTGTGCTTCAGGCTGAGATCGAAAAGCTGCAGAGGTGAGAGCTTAATGGTTTTATTCCTCTATACTGGTCTCGGATTACACTGGCCATGATCTGCATCCAAAGAAAACAAAAACCCACTCTCAAACACTGAGCTGTGGTTCTTAGGTTTGAGTCTGTTTTGATTCCATTCCTTCCTTTCTCTCCCAGATAATCTCCTGTCATCTCAAACAATAAAATAATAAATATATCTGAAAATCATTGTCTACGTCAGCATTAAAACTGAAATAGAAAGCAAGAAAAATAAGAGATATTGCACAAAATGTCCATGGGGAAGTTATCACCACAATTCTAGGTGTTCTGCCTGGTTTCAGAGTGTTGTTATGCGGTTTTTAGGGTGTCCTGAGTGATTTTAACCTGTTGCTGTGTGGTTGCTAGGGTGTTTCGAAAGGCTTTAGCTTCTATGCAGTTATTAGGGTGTTCTGGATGGTTGTTAACTGATTGGTTTAAACTCTTGATAGCTTCAGAAGCTGTTGAAATGAAGATAATCCCTTCTTACAAATATCCCTGAAACTGATTCAGATATAGAATCTTATGAATACAGTAGTCAACATTTGAAGTGGATCAAAAAAGTTCATCAAAGTTCTCCTAAGACAAGAACAGGTATTGTTTTGATCAACTTCAAATGTTGACTACTGTAGACTACTGAGAGCAAGTTCATGTGCCTTAACTTGACCATTTTAGTATATTTTTGGCACTTAGACATGTTATATGTAACTGTTCTGATAGAGGGAAACAAGATACATTTCTGATTTCAATATTATTTGTTCTTCAGTCATTCTTGTTTAAGTACAATAAATATTAGCCAAATGGGAAGTGACCAATCTCTGGGATTAAACCATGTAGGGGCCTAACAACATGTCAAAAGAAATGTTTATTAAGAACAAGAACCTAAAAGGATATTAATATATCTTTAATACGTCAGTAGTTAGAGGCACACAAACTTTGGAAAAAGAATATGTGTGGCAGTTGGACAGGTATGATCTATGCAGTTGTTTTGATAAAGGAAAATACTTATAGTTCAAATTTCAACATTATTTGTTCTTCAAAAGACATCATCTGTAAGCAAAGTGACCCACATTTGGTTTATAGACAACTGTAAATGTGTACAGTTTAACAATTTACTCAAAGAGTAACATTTAAATCCCAATATCTCTGGAAATAACCGATATAATGCCTTAAAATTGAAGACACTAAAAGAAATAAATAGTTAATAACTAAAGTCTAAAAGGATATTAAGACACCTTTAGTATGTCTTAAGGTACAGGCATGCAAACTTTGGGAAAAACAAAGTGTTTTGTCCTACTTGTGAACTGTTACCAATAGCATATAACACAACAAAGATTGCTAAAGTCAGAAGATTTTACTAATAGACCTACCAATCTCTGTGAAACAATAAAATAATTTGGCTTCAAATTGTCATTTTGACCCCCCTCTACAAATGTCATCCATGACATTTAATAATGTGAGTTTCATTACTATTTATGTTTGTCTTTGTTCTGAAGAAAAAAAAAAAAATTTTGGTTGATTTGACATGGAATATTTTACCAACCCCTAGATCTAGGTCCTTCAAAAATGAAAATTCTGACATTAATTACTCAGGCTCATGTTGTTTCAAACCCGAAAGACTTCTTTGTGCGCAAAAAGTATTCTTGTAGCTTCATAAAATTACGGTTGACCCACTGATGTCACATGAACTATTTTAACAACAATGTCCTTACTACCGTTCTGGGCCTTGAACATAGTAGTTGCGTTGCTATATGCAGAGTCAGAAAGCTCTCGGATTTCATCGAAAATATCTTTGTTAGTTTGTGTTCTGAAGATGAACAAAGGAGTAATTAATGTCAGAATTTTCATTTTTGGGCGAACTATCCCTTGAACCTTAATTATTAAATGTGACCCTGGACAACAAAACCGGTCATAAGGGTCAATTATTTGAAACTGAGATTTATAAATCATCTGAAAGCTGAATAAATAATTTTCTATCGGTGTATGGTTTGTTAAGATATTTGGCTGAGATACAACTATTTGAAAATCTGGAATGTGTTGGTGCAAAAAAATCAAAATATTGAGACAGTTACCTTTAAAATTGTCCAAAGAAAGTTCAAATAAAGTCTTAATATATTTACAGTAGAAATTTTACAAAATACAGTATCTTCATGGAACATGATCTTTTTTAATATCCTAATGATTTTTGACAAAAAAGAAAAGTCCATAATTTTGACCCATACAATGTATTTTTGGCTATTGCTACAAATATAACGGTGCTACTTATGGCTGGTTTTGTCATCCAGAGTCACAAGTAATGTTTGATTGCTGGAGCTGTTAAATTTCTTCTCACATTTGTGTTTTTTCTAAACAGGTCTCTGGACAGACTGAAAGCTAGAAATGAGCGTCTGAATGCCGCACTGGTCAGAAGAAAAGGAGAATCGGAGCAGCTGAGCATGAGTCTTAGCCGACAGGAGGCAGACAGCTCGGCTCTACACATGGCTTTGGCATACTGGTGTGCTGCTGTCTTCACCTCTGTTTCACACTACATGAGTGTAAAATCACCACTGATCCAGGAAGCACTGATCAAGCGCTGAGCTTAGTGACTTTTCTATATCACAGCCGTTTCTAAAACTGATCCTGGAAGTGTTTTCTTGACTCTTTTTGACGTAAACTTTGACCTTTAGCCTCTAAGATTGGCAGGAGGAGCATGCGTGTGTGAGTGGTATGCTGATAATGGCTCTTTGATTGACAGTGAGGAGTGCGAGGAGGCTTACAGTGACCTGCTGTCCCTGTGCGAATCCAGGAAACAACGGAACACAGGTGCCGTGCGCTCTTTGAATTACAGCTCATGTACATTAATGTACAACCACACATATACGTACAGTGTTTTTTTCGTACAGGAACAATTAGCACACGCCAGTCTGACCTCTCAAAGTCAACAGATGAGAACTCGGACAAAGACGAGTCATCCTCCAGTTCACCAGGGGGCACTGTTGAGACCAAACCAAACAGGTTGTTGTTTCATATGCAATCTCTTTAAGGTACAGCACATTTGCTGTTGGTCAAAATGTAATCATTTTAATACAGATACACAGATTATTAATTCATTTTAGGGCTGTCAGTTGATTAATACAATGAGCCACATTCTCTGTGTTAAAGGGATAGTTCACCCAAAATTCTATCATTAATTACTCACCTTCGTGTCATTCCAAACCTGTAAGACCTTCGTTCATCTTGGAAACGCAAATTAAGATATTTTTTATTAAATTTGAGAGCTTTCTGACTCTGCATACACAGCAACGCAGCTGCCATGTTCAAGGCCCAGAAAGGTAGTAAAGACATCATTAAAATAGTCCATGTGACATCAGTGGTTCAACAGTAATGTTATGAAGCTACAAGAATACTTTTTGTGTGCAAAGGAAACAAAAACAATGACTTTATTTAACAATTTCTTCTCTTCTGTGTCAGTCTTTGACACGTGTTCACGAGAGTAACACGAGATATGCGTGTGGTGCTGCTGACACGTTAAAAATTAGGGTTAAACCACTGTTTTACTGATGTCCTTACTACCTTTCTGGACCTTGAACGTGTCAATTGCGTTGCTGTCTATGCAGGGTCAGAAAACTCTCGGATTTCATCAAAAATTTATCTTAATTTGCATTTCAGGGATGAAGGAAGGCCTTACAAGTTTGGAACAACATGAGGGTGAGTAATTAATAACAGAATTTTCATTTTTGGGTGAACGGTTACCTTTATGGAAGCCCGTTTCTGCCTCTGAATAAACTTGCAATTCTAACCTTTTTTTGTAATTCTTGCAATTCTGAGAAATAATAAAAAATAAACTTGTGATTGTAAGTTATAAAGTCAGAATTGCAGGATAAAAACTTGTGATTGTGAGTTATTAAGTCAGAATCGTGTGATATAAAGTCACAATTCAGATTTTTTTTCTCAGAATTGCGTGATATAAACTCGAGAAATAGTCGTGAAGAAAAAGTTGTGAGAAATAAAGTCAGAATTGTGGGATAAAAACTTGCAATTCTGACTTTTTTCTTGCAACCGTGAGTTTGCATCTTGCTATTGTGACTTTCTTTCTTGGAATTCTGTCTTTTTTCTCAGAATTGTGCAATATGACCTCACAATTGTGAGTTATAAAGTCCAATTTTAAGGTGGAAAAACGACTGATACGTTCTCAGAATTGCTTTGAGTTTACATTTTACAATTCTAACTTTATAACTCGCAATTGTGAGTTTATATTTCACAATTCTAAGAAAAAAAGTCAGAATTGCAAGATGTAAACTCGCAATTGCGAGAAAAAAGTCGGAACTGTGAGATAAAAAGTTACCTTTTTTACAATTACCTTTTTTTTGCAATTACCTTTTTTTATTTTTTCTTCCATTAATATTATAAAATGATCCATATAAACAAAGGCTGTTCGAACAGCAGTTATTTAGGGTTTGTTTGTCTGCTAGTTAGCAGAATTGCTTTTGATGTTTAATTTGGCATTATTATTCCGTATTTCATTTATAGTAATTTGTCTCATTCATTCTCGCTTTCAACAACAGTAAATGTGGCGCACTTTTAGGTTCAGTCTCAAATAGTGCACTGCATGTGTATTTGTGGTAATTTGTTGGTTGACACATTTGCATGTTCAAGATGTCCACAAGACTGTAGGGTGTCCCATTTGACATTTTAGGTTTCAGAAAGGTGCTGTATTATGTCACCAATGTATTCAGAGAAAGATCTTATAAGCTTAGGGTGGCATTTGGGACAGGACCTTAGTCAGATAGAGATATCCAAAGCTGAATTTCGATTTATTTACTATGCGTCCCATTTAGCATACTACATTAAGGTTAGTGCAACTATTGGTTGTGTCCCAATTCCATAAAATTTTACTTTGATATGTGGCTTTTGTGGCATTACTGTTTAAGTGTATGTAAATGTTACAATCTAGCTAAATTATTTTTAAACTATTTCATTCTTAACTTTAAGCTTAATTAAAAAATTAAGCAGTTTTATAATCCTGTTTCTTTAGTGCATTGCATGGATAAATATCTGATCTGCACACCTTTGTCAAACTATTTTCAGTGTAAATCAGTATGCAGCTTGAATCTGAGTGCAGGTATCTCAACAAAGCATTGGTCTTATTTTCAGTTAATTGGATTAATTACAGTGGCTTAACATGCAATTACCGTCCCAAACCAATTCCATCAATCCACTTAATTTGGTCTTAACTTGGCTTACTATTTCTCTCTGCCTTTTCCATAAACTGCAGCTTGTCGGAGCAGGAGTTTAAGGACAAGGCTGGTGTACTTGTGCAAAGGATCTCCAGGCTAAAGCAGGACAGGGCCACTGTGTGTATCCCGCAGCGGGGCGAAGCAGGAGAGGGCAAGATCAGTCCCGACACTGGCACGCTCGCAGGGTTCAGAGGTCGCACCAGTTCACTTTCCAAAAACACCAAAGAGGAGAAAGCGGCTCTACTGTATGAGCTGGTGACAGTCAGGGTAAACCGTTATGAAAAGTTTGTTATATTCAGAGCCAGTGTTAACCGTAGTGTGGCAATTTGAAAAAGTTACACAGAGGTCCTTAGAGGACGAAAATGTCCATGTTAAAAAATGGTCATAAAATATTATATGTTCATATTTTTTTCTGCTTTCACTGACATCTTAATATTAACATTCCAATTAAAATATAACATTTTCACAAAATTAATGTTTTTTTGCATTAACACAGCCAGAATGATTAAAAAAAGAAAAGAAAAAGGCTAAAAATGTCCCTAAGGATGCACAAGGTTGACAGTTTGATTACTGTCATCGTTGACATCATAATCACGTTACATTTGAAATGTACAGTTTCTCATAACATGATTTAAATTTGCACAGGAGGAGATGTCAGAGATGCGTGGGAATCTCCGGCTACTGGAGAAGGAGAGGCGGTGTTTGGACCTGGCGCTGATGGTCCAGAGTGCCCAGGATTCTGCTGGTGCTCTGATCCTGGACAGTCTGCGAGATGAGCTGGCCGAGAGGAGAGCCACTCAACAGGTGCTTTGAAATGTGTGACCTACTGCTGCCAAAAGTACAGATACCAAGTCGATACTTAAAGGCGTGGTTCTCCCAAAATTGAAAACTCTGTCGTTGATTACTCACCCTCATGTCGTTCCAAGCCCAGAAGACTTTCGTTCATCTTCTGAACACAAATTAAGATATTTTTGATGAAATCCGAGAATTTTCTGACCTTGCACAGACAGCAACGCACCTATGTTCAAGGCCCAGAAAGGTAGCAAGGACATCGTTAAAATAGTCCATGTGACATCAGTAGTTCAACCATACTATTACGAAGCTACGAGAATACTTTTTGTGCGCAGGGAAAACAAAAATAACGACTTTATTTAACAATTTTGTGTCTTCTGTGTCAGTCTTCATAGTTGTGTCATAACGGAAAGTTGTGAGTTCCATTGTGTCAAACTACCAGATGCTTCATTAGCTGCGTTTCCAAGATGCACAAATTTAAATTGCGAATTGAAAATACGCCTAATGGAAACACAAATTTTTACGCTGACATGAGGTGGTTTTTCAGGCAATTCGAAAAATTAATATTTCGCAAAACTGCAATGGAAACGGCTTTTTCGCATTTACAGGTCACATGGCATATGTAAAAAGTCATATGATCATTCTTCAATATACAATAAACTCCAAGAAACACTTCATACGTAGCCGCTCTCAAGTATAAGGGGCTTTCCCTGATATTAATGCTTAGACTATGTACGCTGCACACATCTGTGGCGCGTAAGGACACAGTCACCGGAGCTTATGTTATGTTTATACCAGCAGCGTCGCACGCGTTTCTGAAGTGGCTCTCTCCGCTGCTTGTGTAAAGATACACGCATACGCCTCTTTCGATTAAGTAAAGCCAAAATCCATCCAAATCCCACCAAAATGGCTGATAAGAGCTCTCAAGTCACCTTTATACATAAACCGAGTTGTATCAAAGCAACTTCACAGAGATAAACAGGAAATGAGCAGAATCAATTACAGAAACTCAACTATAAAGACAGTTTAAATTCTGCTGTAAAGCAGCTCTAAAAGACAATATTTCTGATTATTTGTTCTGAAAACGTCATTTTAATTTGGCATTTGCATTATCTTGCAATAGTAACAAGCATCCACAAGCTTTCATGGTTGCGGCTGCCAGATCTGAAGAACCTAAATCCCCCAATCAGAGTTTTTCATGAATAAATACATCCATCCAAATCCCACCAAAATCCATTGCCATGACTTATTGCGAGAGGAACAAATTATGTTTTTATTTTTTAATCTAAGTATTATCCCCTTTTTCAAATCGAGCCATTCTCAGTGTCTTGTCAGTGTGATGTCACACCGACCAAGACCGCTCCCACGATAGTTGATTCACAAAACCGTCTTACCTTAGACCCGCCCTGATGAGCTGTAACAGTCCGACCGCCATTGTGTCGACTCCAGTGCAGTGGAAGATAAGAATGTCTCTGACTGAGTGATAGAAGTGTTTTGTTGCTGGATGTAATAATGATCATAGCAGTCATCATTTACTCCGGACATCTGAGCTGCTGAAGATGCAGAGGATTAACGTTACTTTCATTTTGGAAGGAAATGCGTCCGGCCATCTACATAAATGCGCCTATGTTCGCATGAATCATTTGTGATCCAGCTTTACCTACAGCAGAATGAGTATAAGGGTTTTTTTAATGCATCCTTGCAAATCATCTTTCTTAATAATGTGCTAGTTAGCAAGTTTCGTGGCTAAATGCGGCTAAAGTAAACAGTACTGTTCGTCACTCCACAGAAGAGAGGGGCGGGGTGAGCAGAGCTCATTAGCATTTAAAGGCAAATACAACAGAACGGCTCGCTCTAAAAAAGGGCTGATTTTGACAGGTAAAAAGGGTGTTTTTTACACTACCACTGAGAAATGTTAACTAAAGTATGTTATAGACTTCTCATTAAGATGCTAAAGAATAGGGATGTGACGAGATCTGGTCTTGCGAGAACGTGGCAATATCCTCCCAAACATTTTGCAGTGTTCACATTAGAGGTGCACAATTAATCGTTAAAAGATCGCAATCGCTATTCAGACACCCACGCGATCTTATTCCTGAATGACAATGATTCATCGGTGTTTATTACGACGTTTCACATCGCGCTTTTCACGCTCCACTGATGTTTACGACGTGAAACAGGTGTTAAAGACATTAAAATCTGCATTCATGCTGCTGCTGATCCAGAAAGAACAATACAAGCAGTCTTTTTAACCACATAATAATCATTATATCTGTGTTACAGACATTTAAATAACAGAAGTACTGGGATAACGTTTATAGTTTGGGTGTATTGTCTACAGTAGCGATCAAAACGAAAGTATCTTAACACTTTTATGTATTGTAACGCTTATCCTCTTCCGCCAGGTGGTGGCGACAACTGCACTTTTAAAAAAGTAATTATCATTGAAGATTCCAATAGTAAAAAAAAGTCTTTATGAATTGAGATACTGACTTTATTTTTGTTTTTAAATTTAGTTCGAATGTATTTTTTAAAAGACTTCAGCAGTGAACTTTTTGTCAGAACCACAAATAAATTGCGTTATTTTCTTTAGATATCTAATGTTTTTTTCTTCAGAATTGTGAGAGAATCGTGATCTCTAATTTATTAAAAAAGCATAATTTTCAGTTTATCCAGAATCATGTAGCTTTACGTTACATGTTAATTACTGCATATAATTCATTAAAATAGAAGTTTAATTTCATAAAGTACAAGTTCATATCAAAATGCACCTATTTTTTGTGCATTTTGTGTTTTTTAGTTGAATAAAATGCTGTTTTTCATTGAGGATTTCTTTAAAAAAGTTTAAAAAATCTTGTCTTGTCTCGTTCTCGTAAACCCAGTCTCATGTCTCATCTCGTGGGATAAGTGTCTCGTCACACCCCTACTAAAGAATCATAGCAAAATGGGCATCCTTTTTAAGCTTCAGAAACACTGAAAAGTGATCTACCTGGTCTCGGTTGTAGAGAATTGCTGAAAATCTGGCAAAACTAGAAGGCGGAGGGGGAATTCCTGGTCCTCGGAATCACTCTATTCTAAGAGAACTACAATCAGCAATGCAAAGGTAGGAGAAAACATCAAATCAGACACTTGTGAAAAAGACACATTACCTGATCTGTGGATGCTCTACCTCCTGTCGCAGAGAACAGTCACTGAGGAAGAGAGTGGCGGCTTTACGTGAGTCACTGGACTCTGCCCTCACAGACAGCACCACTCAGAGAAGGATCAACAGAGAGGAGCTTGCACGTCTCTCCCGCTATTACAAGTAAATCCAAAACTACATCACAACACTATCATTAGCATAAGACAGGGGTGCCCAACCCTGTTCCTGGAGATCGACTTTCCTGTAGAGTTTAGTTCCAACCCTAATCAAACACACCCGTCTGTAATTATCAAGTGCTCCTTGAGATCCTAATTAGCTGGTTCAGGTGTGTTTGGTTAGGGTTGGAGCTGAACTCTGCAGGAAAGCTGATCTCCAGGACCAGGGTTGAGCACCCCTGGCATAAGAATTATCTGCAGTAACATGACTGTCATAGAAATAACGTACATAGTCACATGATCACGCCATTTACAACTGAGTAGGTCTAATACATTTTTCTTCAACATGGAGGTAAGCCTATAAGTGAGGCTTTAATTAGCCATTATAAGGAAATAACAAGAAGAATAACAAAGTGCAGTAAACGGTAAAACTGTTTGCACTACAAACCAGTGTGTTCATAATTAAGATAATACATTAAAATAATATGGTAAGACAATTTGCAATATCAAGCAGCAAAACAAGCTGTTTTGTACAGCTAAAAATAGCTTTACACGGATCAGACCGAAAGCCATAACGTTTACAAAAAGCCGCACCCACTCTTATGGGACAATAAGGTGGATACTTGGAGAAAGCTATTTGATAGCCCCACCGTCCAAAGCCCTTCACTAGCAACAGATATAATATGCAATGGAGGCTGGCTGGTAAGAGCTCTCAAGTCACCTTTATACATAAACCGAGTTGTGTCAAAGCAGCTTCACAGAGATAAACAGGAAAAGAGCAGAATCAATTACAGAAAATCAACTGTAAAGACAGTTCAAATTCTGCTGTAAAGTAGCTCTAAAAGACAATATTTCTGATTATTTGTTCTGAAAACGTCATTTTAATTTGGCATTTGCATTATCTTACAATAGTAACAAGCATCCACAAGCTTTCATGGTTGCGGTTGCCAGATTTGAAGAGCCTAAATCCCCCAATCAGAGTTTTTCATAAATAAATACATTTTCTGCCTAGTGGGTTGCTTTATCTTCCCATCCTGGCAACCATGTGCATGCACTCTCTCTACATTATGGAGAAAGCACTGATGACCTGAAAACACCAGCAAATGTGTGAGTTGGAGTTTAGCGATCTCTATTGAGATTCTGCTCAAATAGATGTTTGATACAGCCGGTCTGTGGTCATTTGTACTGTTTGCTGCAACTAAATCTGTGAGCAAACTCTGCGAGTGCACTTTATCAAGATTTGTGCTTATGTGATTATATTTTTGTGCAAAATAATCATGATCAACTGTTTAACCATTATCATGCAGCTCTAATTATAGCTGTGCAGGTAAACCCCACTCACCTAGCCTCAAGAGGTGCTCTAGCAACTCACTCTAGTGGCTGGAGTCTTTAGAGTCCTTGTTAGTGAGCCTGATTCCCATGACAGTTGATGTTGATTTGTAACTCTTGTTCGGAATGGTGCAAAAAAACCCATTTATATTGGTGCCGTGACCCGGACGGGAGTGAGGACTTTAGTGTTCTTGTTAGAGTGTCTGACTAGTAGGGATGTCACAATTCTCAATATAATATCAAACCATTCGGTCCAACCACGGTTCAATACGTGCTTGTGAATTGCGGTTTTTCGGTTTTGCATTTAAATCGCTTTCTTGTTTTATTTCTCTTGGAATTTGCTGTATGTGTGCCCGCGATTTCACGTGCTGAAATGAGGAAACGCTTCCCCGCTTATATTTGGAAAAGCAACACGCAGAGCATCTTCCATTCTAATGACATGCAATGATAAGCCTTTCTAAACCTGTTGTCCAACAAAAGAGTTATAAAAACAAAAGTTATAAAAAACATTATAACTTGTTTTAATTCGCAACACCAGTCGAGTGTTTGAAATAACTTTCTTGTATGATCTGATGTGGATTCTTATCACAGAATGAGGCAGACAATAAATTTTATACTCATATTTATATGTGGATTTTCTGCACGAGGGCGCCCTCTGGCGTCCAGTATGAATGAAACCCATTCTATTTTGCGTAAAAATAGACAAAATAAAACCTCTCTTAAAAGAAAAATTAAGCAGAGATATACTAAATTACGCTTTTTCCAGTGTACAGAGGTTTACGGGAGTATTTTGCAAAAAAAAAAAAACACCGAAGTGGCAAGATATCAGAACTGAACCGAAAACCGTGGTTAAAAACCGAGGTACGTATTGAACCGTGGACTAACTGTATTGTTGCATCCCTACTGACTAGTATCCCGCTTAGAGTGGTGTGAGTAGGACTAATTGCAGTAGATACAAAAAGTTAGCATTATCTGTCACGTTAGCATTCAGTTGTCACCAACCCATGTATGTTTGAATAGTCACAATCATTTTTTCCAACAGTAAAGTGTCAAGCACCTACAGAAGTTCTCGAAAGAAGCACAAGGAGCAGCTGTGGCGACTGGAGAAGCAAATCGCAGTCATGAGCGAACGTCATGCTAAAGAAGAGGCCGAGCTAAGTGCTACACTGGAAGCTATGGAGTGGAGGAGAGAGGAGACCATACTCTAAAAGGCTTAACAGCACAGTCCTTAGGGTCATTTCATTGACAAATGTTTCTGAAAGCTAATGCTAGGTTGATTTTGAGTGAGAGATTGGGTGAGTACTGGTTTAGAAACACTTACAGTTTATTGACCTACAACAATGAAAGTGCTGCGAAGGATGCATTTATTTGGCAATAAGGTAATTGGTTTGCTGGCTATACTGACACCTGTCGGTATGGATGCAAGATCACAAAAGTTTTGTTACTGACACGATTTTACATTTATTTTGTACAAACATTTTTTTTTGACAGTTTGCTGTGAAGATAGACAAGTAGGTATTGGGACAGGTCAGCATTTTTTAGGCAACAAATATAGCTCTATATCTTATTGTCAATATACAGTATTTTGAAAATATTTGCTTTTAAGTATTTTTTTTTTTTTAGGTGTACAGCTATGTGTATATGTCAATTGCAAGCACATTTTGTTTATAATTTTAAAGCTGTTTTTTTACATAATAAAACAGATCTCATTACAGTTTTGATGTTGTTTAAAAACTATTCTAAAACTGTTTTAAAAACCTTATCCATTAAATCCCAAATTACTGGAAAAGCCATATAAATTAATGGATTAAAAAGAGTGGCAACCCAAAAGAATATGAAAACTACCAACACTTTTGGAATCCTGGTGTGATGAAATGTGATGAAATTTATTAGAATTATTTTAGCATTTTTAAAAAAAAAAAAAAATACTAAAAATACTTTACTTATTTCTTACAAAACCTAGGATTGGATCAAAATAATATATTAAAATAAGTTTTGAAAACAAAACTAGGGCTATGAAGCTTCGAATAGTATTTTTATAGTAAAAATTACAAAGAAAAATACTAAAAATACTAGTTTTCTACAAAAACTGAGATTCCATTAAAATATTTTAAAATAAGGTTTGGAAACAAAACTAGGCCTATGGAGACTCAAATAGTATTTTTATAGTAAAAATTTCAAAGAAAAATAATAAAAATACTAATTTTCTACAAAAACTGAGATGGCATCAAAATAATATTTTAAAATAAGGTTTGAAAACAAAACTAGGGCTATGAAGCCTCGAATAGTGTTTTTGTACTAAAAATGACCAAAAATACTTTATTAAATACTTAATTAATTTTTTGTAAAAACTAGGATTGGATCAAAATAATATATTTAAAATAAGTGATAAGTGAAAAAAATGTTTTGAAAACAACAAAGGCTACAAAACCTCAAATAGTATTTTTATAGTAAAAATTACAAAGAAAAATACTAAAAATACTTTACTAATTTTCTGCAGAAAACTGGGATTGCATCAAAGTAGTATATAAAAATAAGTTTTGAAAACAAAACTAGGGCTACAAAACCTCAAATAGTATTTTTATACTAAAAATGACAAAAAATAACTAAAAACACTTTAGTAATTTTCTACAAAAACTAGGATTGGATCAAAATAATATATTAAAATAAGTTTTGAAAACAAAACTAGGGCTACAAAGCCTCGAATAGTATTTTTACACTAAAAATGACAAAAAAAACCCCTAAAAATACTTTAGTAATTTTCTACAAAACTAGGACTGGATCAAAATAATAAATTAAAATAAGGTTTGAAAACAAAACTAAGGCCACGAAACCTCAAACAGTATTTTTGTACTAAAATTACTAAAGTAACTACTTCAGTAATTTTCTACAAAAACTAGGATTGGATCAAAATAATGTATTAAAATAAGTTTTGAAAACGAAACTAGGGCTACAAAGCCTTGAATAGTATTTTTATACTAAAAATTATAACAACAACAACAAATACTTTAGTAATTTCCTACAAAACAATGACTGGATCAAAATAATAAATTAAAATAAGTTTTGAAAACAAAACTAAGGCTACGAAACCTCAAATAGTATTTTTATACTAAAAATGACAAAAAATTACTAAAAATACTTTAGTAATTTTATACAAAAACTAGGATTGGATCAAAATAATATATAAAAATAAGTTTTGAAAACAAAAATAGGGCCACGAAACCTCAAATAGTATTTTTATAATAAAAATGAAAAAAAATTACTAAAAATACTTTAATAATTTTCTACAACAGCTAGGACTGGATCAAAATAATATATTAAAATAAGTTTTGAAAAAAAAACTCAAAACTAAGGCTACGAAACCTCAAACTGTATTTTTGAAAAATTACTAAAAATTACTAAAGTAACTGCTTCAGTTTTTTTCTACAAAAACTAGGATTAAGGATTAACTAGGATTAACTAGGAATAATGCATTAAAATAAGGTTTGAAAAAAAAACTAGGGCTACAAAGCCTTGAATAGTATTTTTATACTAAAAATTACAACAACAACAATAAACTAAAAATACTTTAGTAATTTTCTACAAAACTAGGACTGGATCAAAATAAAAAATTAAAATAAGTTTTGAAAACAAAACTAGGGCTACGGAGTCGCAAATAGTATGTGTTTTTACAAAAACATTACACAAAAAAATACTAAAAATACTTAAAATTTCTACCAAAAGTATGACTGGATTAAAATAATATATTAAAATAAGGTTTGAAAACTAGGGCTACAAAGCCTTGAACAGTATTTTCTTTACTAAAAAAAATAACTAAAAAATACTAAAAATACTTTACTAATTTCCTACAAATATTAGAATTGGATCAAAATAATATATTTAAAAATAAGGTATGAAAACTAGGGCTATGAAGCCTCAAATAGTAATTTTGACTAACAAATAAAAAAATACAAAAAATATTTCTTACAAAAATTAGGATTGGATCAAAATAATAAGAGTTTTAATCCCCCAATATTTTTTTTCTCTGTAAATCCATACATTTTCTTCCCAATCCATACTTAATCTTCCCAAGCTGGCAACCATGCACACATGCGCTCAAGTTTTTGAAAACGTATCAGTGTAAACTACAAAATTGTTATTTTTAATCATTTATCATCTCAGTGTAAACTACAAAAATGGGAATTTGTGAAAACTGTGACGTCATGCACGTGTATTACACGTTCAGTCTATAGGCATGCTACAACATTGTTAGTAATTTTTGTGGTTAATGAGCATTGTTTTAACAATGTAGTCATCTGTGTGCCAAACCTTTCGAAACCGCAAAGGAAATTCCTTCCGGTTTTTATCGCATTCTTGTCATATAAACATACCTTCAAACTGAAATAAAAAACTGTTAAAAAATAACTAGAGGACAAAAACATAAGATTACTGAAACTTTAACTTAACTTAATATGAAAACAGAAAATATACCAAAATATACAAGTCAAAATATTAACAAAAGCTCAGTGAGACAAAAATAACACTGTGTCGTAACTCTGACGTCCTCTTGTCAGAGGCCATTCCCTCTTTACGATCAAAGCAGCTGCATAATCATTTTCATTTAGAAGCATTTTTCCCTTGTGAACAGAGATCACAGAAAATGGGTCAGTGTGTGCCAGAGGTGCAGTGTCTTTCCCAGCGCGGATCGCTCTTCCTGTGAAGATTCAGCCTCACCATCGCTCTCACAGTAGAAACGGGGGGAAGGGAGGGACACACAATAGAGCGAGAGGTCAGAGGAGCCTGACTCGCACGTTTGTCTTCTCTTTTCACTGATCCACGTCTTTCAGTGCCGCCCGGGCCAGCTGACTGCAGCTGTGGCAAAGGTTGAGTGTCACACCCCCGGGGTTAAAGGATTTGCTCTCTGTTGCAGGAGCTGGTGAATAAAGGGGGTCACGGGGTCACGTTAAACACAGACTCTGTCCTGAACACGCCTGCTGGGGAAGATCCGAGTTTTAGTGATCCTTCGGATAAAGATAATGATTACGTCTCCTATATTGCTGTCCTGAACAAACTGCTCACTTCAACTCTGAAGTGATGTGAAAATGTCATGCTGAATGATGAGGTAATCTTGTTTCTTCACTAAAACCATTAAAGAAATTACCCACAATTTACTCACATTTTTCACCTGGGAGACCAAAAAATGTGTGAAAAAACTCCTGTAGACTTAAACTGAAGGAAGGAACTGAGGTAGGCCTAGATCTTGGTAACATGTACCATTTATACTAATACGCACCATTTAGGGGTAAAAGTGTACCTTTTTCAAAGTTACTGCCCCACTGACAGCTTTTGTACTTTTTTCTGAGAGTGTATGAAGACTAATTTAAAAAGTGTGATTTCTAGACTGAATGAGCTAAATAAATATGTTTTACTAGTTATGCCAAGAACTAAAATATTTTATCAGGTTGAAATGGTAAAAAAAGGTAAACATTTTGTTTTAAAACAAAACTAGGCCTATGAAACCTCAAATAGTATTTTCTTACTAAAAAAAAAAAAAAAGCAGCTTTTTACACAAAGGAGGATTGGATCAAAATAATATATTAAAATAAATTTTGAAAACAAAATTAGGGCTACGAAGTAGTATTTTTATTAAACCAAATTACTAAAAATACTTTGCTAATTTTCTATAAAAACTAGGATTGGATCAAAATCTAATATAGTAGAGTAAGTTTTGAAAACATATTTAGGGCTACAAAGTCTCAAATAGGATTATTTTACAAAAAAATAACTGAAAAATACTAAAAATATCTTACTAATTTCCAACAAAAACTAGGATTGAGTCAAAATAATATATTAAAATAAGTTTTGAAAACAAAACTAGGGCTATGAAACCTCAAATAGTATCTTTTACTAAAAAAATACTAAAAATGATTGAGTAATTTCATGCAAAAATTAAGATTGGATCAAAATAATATATTTAAAAAAGTTTTAAAACAAAACTAGGGCCACAAAGTCTCAAATAAGATTATTTTACTAAAAAATTACTGAAAAATACAAAAAAAATCTTACTAATTTTCTACAAAAACTAGGATTGAGTCAAAATAATATATATTAAAATAAGTTTTGAAAACAAATCTAGGGCTAC
>JAHKKF010531552.1:0-25491 GCA_019740295.1 Labeo calbasu | reverse complement strand
TTTTTTGAGTGAATAAAAACATTTTTTATGAATAATTTTCACAATATGAGATAAAAAAATATGAAAACTTACACAGTTTCTCACTCTAGTGTGCTTTAATGTTTAATCAGGAAGTTTGCTTTTAGATGCTTTTAGTTTGTACAAAATTGCACAAAGTCACACTTGTCAAAAATGGCCTGCCATTGAAAATAAATGGGGAAGATCACAAAAAACAGGATCTTCCTTTTTCTGAAAAGGGGCAAAAAGTAACACTTATGCTGTTCCTGTTAAATCTGACCATCATGACATACAAGAGAGAACACATTGAGATTATTTACATTATAACATTTCATGGAACAACAATCCAAAACTGTTATATTTCAGTTATATTTCACTGTCAAACAGAGACAATATCATGAAACAACAAGCTGAAGTTTTCTCTCTCTGCCAAAGGATTTATTTGTAAACTTTCATCTACTCTGTGAGAACATGAAAGCCTCAAAACTTAGGCTAAAGACAAGGCAGTTCAAGCATGTGAGAAAGATGGAGAGAGTGTTATCATAAAAGCATATCGCATGCAGTTCAGGGTAGGATGAAATGGGTATAATACTCACAATAGTAATGAGGTGCCTACTTTTGGATCAGATGTAAATAGAAACACAAACCCAGTCCTAAATGAAAGAAAACAAGATGACAAAAAGATTGAATCCAATATTTGGTGATAATATAACACAATGACAGATTTATAAGCAATTGTTTGGAGTCCGCTCATTTCTGACCGGGAACACCACAAGTGTGACAGGAATCTGAACGCAACCAGAGGGTTAAACAAAAATGAGTACTTTAACACAACTTTTAACACAAGTTTTTGATGCATTTTCTAAGATTAAAGCAATTTTAGCCAACAGTGTTATTTGACGAAAAGAGCCTGTAATGTAGAAAAATCCCCAGTGTTTTGATGTGTACCCATATGCCATTCATGGGTTAAGCGAAAGCCGCGCAGCCCTGGCAGTCCCCAGCTGTTGTATCCTGGGTAATTACCAATGCTTAAGGTGGACCACACCTTAGATAAACCCGTAATGCTCCTGTCTTTCACAAACATTCCCCCTCCAGCAAGCTCCGACTTGTTTGGCTCATGTGTTTGTGTGTTCTTGTTCTGGATTGGGCTGTGCTGTGGCTAGTTTGCTGTTGAGCCCAAGCAAACAAATCTCAATGTGTTGATCTTTCTGTGATAGCCGGTGTTGAGGTTACATGAAGAGACAAAGTCCTCTTCGCATCTTCTTTAGGAACCAAACCACGCAGAGACGTATCATTTACACAGCTTAAGCTTCAGAAAGGAAGCGGCTTTATGACAAACACGCGGTGAAACTTGAATGATTACAGGACGCGCAGACGAGTGTGAGAACTCGTCTTCCTGTAGCTCACCTCCACGCTCTGTGAACAGGTGTGCTGTAGTTGTTATAAAGGATAGCGCGTTAAGCCTTACATTGTGTGTTTTGAAAAGTCTCGCCACTCCCCCTGATGTCCTGAAAAGTGCATGTCTTGAGGTGCGGAGCAAATCGGATGCTAATGTTTTGACTGAGTGACAAATTCCAGACAGGAACTTCTTAACCCTCAGCAGATCAACATCAAAACCGTCAACATACTCTCTGCATAATAAACAGTTGTGCACTAATTCAGTGTTTCCCAAGTATTTTTGCCTTGTGTACCCCCACAGCGCTGTCGGTAAAGCTTAAGTATACTTAGCTGATATCAAGTCTGGATTTGGCTGAAAGAAAAACTACAAAAACAATCGAAAGGTTAACTGTCATTCATCATTTCAAACAAATAATTCACCCGAAAAGAAAATTTCTTATTTATTTATGTTGTATATTTGTTATTTCAAACCCAAGTTTTACTTTTTACAGCGGAACACAAAAGAAGATGTTTTGAAGAATGTACTGGTCACATATTTCCATATACAACTGAATTGGGATTGGGATTGCGAATTGGGACTGTCAGATTCATGTAATAACCTTGTAGTAGACTTGAACTTGACAGTCCCAATTCCCAATCCCAATTCAATTGCATATGGATTTTTTTTGTTTATATGAATGTTTTGTTTGTTTAGAGATACAGTCCATAACTTTTTTTGTGTTCAAAATGTACAACATGTAGCAAGTACAACATGAATTCATTTTTCCACACCATGTTTTTGGCATGTCCTGAATCACTACGGTACATCTACTGTATAATAAGAAGAATAAAATAAAGCATATTCCGTTGTACGTATAATACATTCAGCATCTGGCTCATATTTATCTCAAGCATATTCTCAAAACTGCCATTTTCAATGACTTCAAAGTCAATAATTAGATCGCTGGCAGTTTATTTACCGCAGTTTATTTTTTTACACTTTTTACAAAAAATTATTTAGAAAACAGATATTCTTTATATATATATATATATATATATATATACACACACCTGTTTTGTTCTGGTTATATTGTTTAGAATGAATACATTGAGGAATACTAAGAAAGTTGATGTCAGACTTTAAAAAAAAAAAAAAAAAGAAGGACGGAGAGGGTAGTGAATGACGTCCTGGGTTGTCTTTCAGATTACAACATTGTCAAAATGATCCCTGTTTACATGGATCTGCAAAAATGTCTCTTTGTAAAGAAACACTATGTGCCTGTGCACATATATATATATATATATATAGAGAGAGAGAGAGAGAGAGAGAGAGAGAGACTAAACACGTAATACGCATGTGCATGACATCCTCTTCACAAATTCATGTTTTTGTGCATGTAGTTTACATGCATCCAATAACAGTATCCTTTCCAAAAATTTGTGCTTTCAGGCTCACAAAATGTTGTTGTCATGTAAAAAAATGGCCAGAATGAATAAAATGTTTTCCATTTTAGTTGAAAAAGGTGTCATGTAAACACCCCTTAAAGTAATAGCTAGTAAATTTGACAAATCATTACAAATAAACTGCACATTTAATTCAAACAAAATGTTAATGTAAAAACACTCAGTATCTTCTCATAGAATGCAATAATTAAGATTTTACTCACGACTTCAGAAATATTGTCTTTACAGTGTAGTTGTTGTCATTTGTAATATATTTTGGTTTATTTTAGTATCATGTATGTTCCACCTAAGGCTAATTGAAAAAAACATGGCTCTGCCTACATTTCTGCAAAGTCAAAAAACCTACATACAAAATACATACAAATCGCTACAGTTTCCAGTTGAAATGAACACTAGAGACAGTAAAACTCTGACAACATTTATATTCCTTTTCACATAAATTATGTTTTACAGGGCTAGAGTTTCAACTAAGAAAGCCTCATTTTTGCACAGTGCTTTGCAGAATATTATATTATGACCTCAAAACAATTTTAACATGCTGTGAGATTTGAAAACTAAAACTTTTGAATGTTAGGGTCCGCATACAGTTCCATATGTATAGGTTATCTAATGGAGTAAGTTTGCTCTGTAGCGCACCCGGTACGGTATTGTACTTGTGAGGTGAAGACCTCTGGTACAGATCCTGTGAAACTACCGTTCGATTAAACAGCTCAAACCTGCATACAAGGAAGTTAAAATAGCCCATCTCATAAGCAAATTTAACTATTTTACGAAGTGGTTATTTCCTGTTAATTCAATATGATTTGTATGGAAACAAAAGTAAACATAAAACAAAAGTAAACATAAAAGTCCACCAGTTAAGGAGATGTTACGAATTGCCAAGAAATTGTGGATCTAGATATTTCACCCACTAATTTTTAATAATGAATATTTAGGTAAATAATAGCATTTCAAAGCAGAGTTGTGACAAAACAAACTGCATATGTTGGCTGAGCGGATTAGTTTAATAAGTTAGCTATATCACAGAAGATCCTGATTCAAAAGAGAAAAACAAGATCGGGATAATATTTACAGATTATATATCAAATGACAACACTGTGTACAGTACGAAGGCATTTCCTTCCAACCAGTTTTGTCCTGGAAGGGAGGATACCCTTGTTTATTAAAGGATATTCCACATCCTCTCTTTATGAATGCAGTTCATTCTCAAAACACACTTCTGTCATGAAGCCAGACAATACCTGACAATAATTGAAAATTATAAGTGATGAAATGTGATTTGTCCCAGGGCAGCAGTTGCCGCTCCCCTAGCTTGCAGCGCAATACAGCGTAGCCAGACAGGAAAGCTGACAATCAACTGTAGTAAACACACAATACTCGTAGTGAGAGACGCAGCTTAAATCCTGGCGTTACCTTACCTCTATGCAGACTACCTGTTTGTTTGGCGGGTTCACCAAAGGAACATGAAAAGGAAGTGCGCTCTGTGAATCGACCCGAGTGAACAATTGCCACTCGATTCTGGTTTAATGTGTTTTTGTTTCGTTAATCGTCGCCCTAATCCAAACAGAGGATCCAGACAGGGCCCACCCAGGTGAGAAGGGTGAAAGTTATAAAGGAAATAGATGCAGCTGCCTGCTTCTCGAAATGACAAAGATAACACAATAGGCATGTGTGTACACTTTTACTATGGGAATCCTTGCAGCTCAAAGCCCTGGGCTCCTTTGACAAATAGTTTGCTTGTTTGCGATTGTGCGTGAATGAGTGACATAGACATACAGGGGTGGAGACCGTGAGCGAGTTCTCGCTATTATCTGCTGCTATGCTATTTGATGTCTCGCTTCCTTTCGGCTTCCAGGCTTGTTATGTTGGCCTAGATCCAAGGTTTGCAACCAGGGGGCTGCGAGGGACCAGTGGACAGATATATAAAACAGGATTTTCTTTAAGAAACTCTATCAAAATTTCTTTCTAAACGTGGCACAATAAGATTTAAAAAAGGAGGTGTCTATTGAATCATTATTGCTATGTTATTACAGTGTTATTAAGTGTTACTGAAAATACTAAAATAATAATTTGTTTTAGAAAATCTACTAACCCCAAACCAATATGATAAGAGTCAGAATGGGTTTTTCTGAAGGTTGAAAACATGGCTTAGATCATGCCATAATCTGATGCAAATTTTAGTTTATTTGTGAGTATATGCAAATGTAATATTCACTGTAAATAAAAATTTCATCAAATGAAAATGGCAGATAATGGCAGTTAAAAATATATTTCTCCTTAAAATGTAATCTTTTTGAATGTGGAAAGGATGTCACAATAGCTACAATGACTGTACATTTAAATGCAATTATGATATTTATTTATATGTCACAATGAATAAATATTTTGTGTGATATGCTGTATATTGTGTGTTTAAATATATGCATTAAATATATGTGACCACGGACCACAAAACCAGTCATAAGGGTCAATTTTTTTTTTAAAACTAGGAATTATACATAATATGAAAGCTGAATAAATAAGCTTTTCATTGATGTATGGTTTGTTAGGATAGGACAATATTTGGCAGAAATACAATCTGGAATCTGAGGGTGCAAAACAATCAAAATATTGAGAAAATCACTTTTAAAGTTGTCTGAATGAAGTTCTTAGCAATGCATATTACTAATCAAAAATTAAGTTTGGATATATTTACAGTAGGAAATTTACAAAATATCTTTATGTAATATCCTCATGATTTTTGGCGTAAAAGAAAAATCAGTGTATTTTTGGCTATTGCTACAAATACACCCATGCTACTTAAGACTGGTTTGTAGTATAGGGTCAAATATCAGTTCTCCTTCAACAAATATAAATAAAAATTTTCACGGCATGAAACGATTTTCCAGTGACAAAATATTTTTTTAAAAACTCTTCAGATGGAATACATCTTACAAATGTTGATGTAAATGTGTTTAAATGAGATTTAGTGGTCACTGGTCAAAACTAAGGTATTGACGGTAGGTTAAAATTTAAAACCTCTGAGCTGTTGTACTCACTTTTCAAACCACTTCAAAATGGCATCAAGTGTAACTACTATTACCTCATTTTCCACTGATTGTTAACACAACTGAAGTATTGTAGCTGTGCACCAGTATCTAGAAGAATTTCATCCAAAGGCACATTTAACACACTACCTTTTCAACTCAACACAGATTCAACTCAGTTCAACTCACTGTAAATCGCAGCTATTTGATAATCACATATTACATTCCACTCAAAACTCTGTAATGACTTTCGCTCTCGTCAATGATTGCCGGAGCTCTGTCTTGATTGCCACCTGATTTGAGTGGCAGTCTTCATGGGGGAGGCCGATAAACATCTTCTTTGCAAGACGGCACGGTTTTTATTCATTTGGTGCAGTGACTCTGAAGAAGGAAGGGGGGCGGTGAGGTGTTTGTTTGGAACATGCAGCCAGGATACGGTACAGCCACCATACCTGAGATTCAAAGGCAGGTAGATCAAAGACCTCACATTTGCAGGGTACGTCTGAAGACGATAGAGCTGCTGGCATGCATGGGCCAACTTGCAGTAGCAGCACGGAACACCTGAGGAAACAACACGATTGTGTGATAAAAGCCTCGTGCTAAGGAGCTGAAGACTGCAACTCTGCGTGTCAGTGTTTATTAGATAATTACGTTGGTTAGCGATGGCTATCGTCGCGTGTAGTGATTGGATTGGCAATCTGTTGGGTTCACTTACGCTAGACAACCTTCTACTTTTGCGTCCTATTCCGCTACAGAAAATGATAAGAAAATCCCTTGAAATAAGCATATGTTTACTTTACATTTCATTGTACACACAAAATGGGAATCTAAATGAAAATTATATTTAGGGGTACAGCTTGACACCCTCAAAAGAGACACCTTTTCTACCCCTAAAGAAGGTACAAAGGTTACCCTTTGAGGGTACTGCTCATTTGAGTGTACTACCCTTTAAGGGTACTAATCATTTTCAGAACTCTAACAGTCTGTGTTTAAAGAAAATCCAGAGTTTCCCACTGGTAATTGCATTCTAGTGCCATTCATGTGCGTTCATCTAGAAACTATGATCATTACAACATGACTCAAAGAGCTATAACTGTCTAGTTTGTGGTGTCTGGCTGTAGATTTGGCACCTTTTCACGTGGAACAAGAGTTCCCAATAAGTGTTTCTGCGTGTGTGGGTTGGTGAAGGTCTAGCTGGATTAGAGCTGCTATGCTCTGATTGCTCCCACCTGTCAACAGGGTTAACCTCCCGCTTCTGTTAGGTGCACTTAGCCGTGCAAAACTTTCAGCTCTGACAGGCAAGCAGTCCTCGTTTTGCCCTACCCATACCCCATCCGGACCTACCCAAACCAGCCCCCAGAAGTCAAACCCTAGTCAGCAAACCCATATGCTACATACAGCCTGGACACTCCTTCCACTAATGGAATTAAATAAATCTTGAGCTTCTTCAAAAGCATAAAACCTTGCGCAAATTCCAAGCATTAAATTGAGAAGGCTAACGTCTTTTTGTGGCCACAAAGATTAATTTCAGCCCACTCTTGGCTTTACTACAGCCTGTGTAACTCAAAGTACCTTGCGACTGCGCTGTGCTCAAAGATGCTGCCGTTCGGTGGTATTTTTAGACTTGGTTGCAAAGGTACCGTCTTTCCAAAGCAGTCCACACTTGAGTAGACGACCTTATGTCAAATTTTGGCCTTTGATCCAGCAGCCACGATTCCCAGGGGATTATTTTTAAAAGTAGCATGACTCTCTACTCTGTTTGGTAACACATGACAGCATTACCTCCCCTGCGTAAACCTTGTGCGTTATCGCTAGATGCATTTATCTTCAAGTTAACCCTAGATCAGTGGAGGGATTGGGAAGGGAAACTAGATTGGCATCTCTCTGTGTGGTCCAGAGTGAGTCTCTGTGCAGCTGCCTGAGGGAACTGCACCTCTGCACGCTTCACTACCTCCACCCCCTCCTGCTCAGCCCCACGAACCAGCCCGTCAACAGGAAGCCAGTCTCACCTAAGCCTCTGAGGATGAGACAAGTTTTTGCAGTTCTCTTCTGAATTATCCTGCATCAAGCTGTTTGTAAGAGTAAATAAGGAACTTCTTTTACACACTGTTTACAACGTGACTACGTTCACATGTGCAGGTTATTATTGATTCTCAGCCAGGTGTAAACCAGTTCCACTTACTACTTGGAATGATTTGGATTTAGCTTTGTTAAAGCTATAAACTATTTGTAATTGCAAATAATGACTTGACGGTTTTGTAGTTAATGCCATACACTTGCCCTTTTAAGACAAACCCAGTTGAGGGGTTGTGGGGGTACCTGTGGCAAAAACCTTTGGATAGAAAACACTGGGCTAACAGACTAGTACTACTGGTTGCGCATGTGGAAACTAAGGTATATGCATGGTAGCTTTGGTGTGCATGGTTTTGATAGCATTAAACAGCCATGCTGTAGGGAATTGGCCTATAGTATGACTTGCTTACTTGGAGTTATGTGTGTCTCTGCACATTTAGCCAAGATATGAAAAACTATACATGAAACCAACTGGTGCCTAGCCCTAACCCTAACCCTAACCTAACCTAAACTAACCCTAACCCTAACTATAATTGCATGGGTTCTTATTTTATGTCCATATTCTTTTACTTGTAATTTTTATTTCTTTCTACTTGAGCAGCCACATGTCTTCTGACATTTTGTCATGGCAGGAGTAATAGGCTTCTTAGACAACTCGGACACAAGAGCAAATGTTAGCAAGGGCAAGTCGACCTGGCGAGAAGCTCACACTTTTCCGATAAGCAGGGGGACTGCGGGGCGAAATTGTACGTAGCGGGATTTTTAAGCACCTGAGCAATGCCGAGAAATGACTCGCTCCTTGTCTTGGATTTGATCGGCGTAATGAGTTTTCGACCACCAGCCTAAGCCACCCAGATAGGGGGACAATTTTTAACGTCTAATCTAATGCAACTGGCTGCGCTTTAGAGCCACAGCATTCTCATTTACATACCACTAAGCCTCTTTGAAAGCCCTGAGTGCAGCAGAAAAGATATCTGACCTCTGGATGGGCCACAAAAATTGCATTGGCCTCCTCATAACATGGGGATTAATCACACATATGATTACACATTAAATTACCTGGGCTGTATGCGTTTGTGCTGTGCTTTGGTGTCAGCATGTTAAGGGTTTTCAAAAAAGTTCGTTGCAACTACTTGCTAAAAAAATCCTTGTAACCAATTGGTTTTTGACTGATATAGACTGACATTCTGCCTGGCTTACCCTTTTCTTTACAAAAAGGACAGATTAAGACAATCCGTTGCAAGCCACCTCGACTTTGCAAGGTGCTTTAGGACTAAGAGCAAAGAGGATTTCTCTGGTGCTTCTGAGAAGATGCTGAGGAATCTTGCGGCATTAGTTTTGCCCACCTGGAAGTGCACACCAGACCACACCAACCCTCCCCTTTGTTTACTAGCTTAGTGACCATCATCCCCAGCCTTGATAATAACAACCCTGATATAGATATCACTTAGCAGCAGTATGTTTCCCTCTCCCTCTCTCTCTCAAACGCACATGCACGCTCATTTTTAGAGGAATGTGTAAGATTAGAGCCCACTTTTGGCCTTGTCCCTTGTCTCATTAGAAACCTACACTTGAGTCAGACGTCCCACATCAAAGAGCAAAAGCTCGCTGCGTCCCTCATGCAGGATCTAATCCAAAGATTGCAGAAATCCCTCTCACCCTTATCAGCAGCACCTTCAACACGTAAACCCAACTTATTTGGGTATTTACACACATAAATCATCCAACATTTAAGTCTTATGTAAGCTGTTTTTTTGCAAAACTTGTAACTTTGTCACTGGATATCGGATGACGACATATCAGGCAGGTAAAATGGATTTTAAAGTTAGGTAGGGATACATTAATACATTAAGCTCTGATTATCACCACTGCATCTCAACAAACATATGTTTTGGCCGCTCGGTCCTCCGAATGTAGACTGCCGTAGGGTTTATGACTGCGAGGAAGCGCCGCTGGTGACATTAATGGGCAGTAGTATTGTTCGGCCAGCTTGATTTATTCCCTTTGGGCTAATGTTCTTGAGACAAGGCCTGCTGCTCCTTTTACTCGGCCCCCTCAAGAACAAAGTGACAGCTGCAAGACTTGCCACGGCCTTCATGTCAACAGAACCTTCAATGGACGCTCCGAACACCAATTGCACTGACAAGCCGTCCCAAAAGAGGTTTTGTACAGTAACTGCGTAACATAATCCAGGCATTTCTGCAAATGAAGGTAATGGGAAATCATGTAACGGTGATAGTAAACGATCCTAAACAAGCACTTTCAATAATAAAACCAGAATTTAAGCCCCTTAACAACCCAAACTGTGCAGACAGTGTCATGGAATAAGAGAAGAACCAGACGGCCCCAGTCCAATCTGTCGCGGTGACCCGTGTGCCCGCTGCCCTGTGCCAGTCGTCCATTTACGCCACACAGGCCCCGCACTCAATCACCAGTTTATCTCACCCACTTACCCCCGTCCAGGCAGATGGCACGGCCAGCTATGCCAGAAGAGCGAGCCAGCCTCACACCAATAACCGGAATAGTAAATGAGTTAGCTGTATGCACATGGCATTAGTGTCTACTTGACCTGTTTGGAAAGTTTCTCGATGGTCTCACCAATAGAGCCAACTTTTGCCCACTGAGGAGGTGTTTATGGGAGCAGTTGGCCAGAGGGGGGCCCAACAAAGGGGGTGTGTAAATAAATATTCTTTAGAAGGAGTCAAAGCCTCTAAAATGGCTTTTGTTTCTAGAGGCCAAGTGCCCACTAAGCCGAGAACCGCTCAATACAATTTGTTTTTTAAGTGATGAAGATATTGTTGCCCTCCAGAAGGCAGGAAATTTGTGACGTTTCCAGGAGGCCATATGCTATTTTGGATTCCTTGTCGATAGCAATCCCTAAAATAAGAAAATATAGGTAAACCTCAGATATGAAATACTTTTAAATGACAGAATTATAGAATAATACTGTTAAGTGATTGTTTTGTTTTGTTTTATTTTGTTTTGTTTTAACCCTACAAACATTTGGCAAACCGGTTGTTTTGTTTTGTTTTGTCCAGCATCCCCCTACAAAGAATTTTGTGGAGAAAGATTGTTTTTTGTTTGTTTGTTTTGCTTTGTTTTGACTTTACCACCATCTTCATAACCCTACAAACATTTTGGAAGATATATGTTTAGTTTTGTCCTACGTCCTCATAACCCTACACTGTAAAGAGTGATAAGCTGACTTAACTTAAAAAAATTGAGGAAACCCTTTGCCTTTTAATTTAATTTAATATAATTTAATTTTGTTTTGTTTTATTCAGCATCCCTATAACCCTACAACCATTTTGGAAAATGGATGTGTTGTTTCATTTCATTTCATTTCATTTCATTTCATTTCATTTCATTTCATTTTGTCTTGTTTTTGTTTGTTTGTTTTGTCCAGCATCCCCATAACCCTACAAACATTTGGAAAATGGATGTATTGTTTTGTTTCATATCCTTTAATTCCATTTAATTCAATTTCATTTTGTTTTATTCAGCATCCCCAAAACCCTACAAACATTTTGGAAAATGGATGTGTTTTATTTCAATTAATTTAATTTATCTTAATTTCATTTCATTTCATTTCATTTCATTTTTGTTTGTTTTGTTCAGCAACCCCATAACCCTACAAACATTTTAGAAAATAAATGTACTGTTTTGTTTCCTTTTATTTCATTTTGTTTTGTTTTTGTTTGTTTTGTCCAGTATTCCCATGTGTATTGTTTTCCTTTAGTTTCATTTCCTTTCACTTCATTTCACTTCATTTAACTTCATTTCATTTTATTTCATTTCATTTCATCTTGTTTTTGTTTGTTTTGTCCAGCATCCCCTTAACCCTACAAACATTTGGAAAATGGATGTATTGTTTTGTTTCATTTCCTTTAGCTTCATTTCATTTAATTTCATTTCATTTCATTTCATTTCATTTCATTTCATTTCATTTCATTTCATTTCATTTCACTTCATTTTATTTTGTCCAGCATCCCCATAACCCTACAAACATTTTGCGAAATGGATGTGTTTCATTTCATTTAATTTCATTTTGTTTTTGTTTGTTTTGTTCAGCAGCCCCATAACATTACAAACATTTTGGAAAATGAATGTACTGTTTAATTTAATTTAATTTAATTTAATTTAATTTAATTTAATTTAATTTAATTTAATTTAATTTAATTTAAGTTTAATTTAATTTAATTTAATTTAATTTAATTTAATTTAATTTAATTTAATTTAATTTAATTTAATTTAATTATTTTGTTTTGTTTTGTTTTGTTTGTTTATTTTGTCCAGCATCCCCATAACCCACAAAAACATTCTGGAAAATTAATGTACTGTTTTGTTTTATTTCATTTCATTTCATTTCATTTAATTTCATTTCATTTCATTTTGTGTGTTTGTTTTGTCCAGCATCCCCATAACCCTACAAACATTTGGAAAAAAGATGTATTATTTTGTTTCATTTATTTTAATTCAATTTCATTTAGTTTCGTTTCATTTCATTTCACTTCATTTCATTTTTTCCAGCATCCCCATAACCCCATAAAATGGATGTATTTCATTTCATTTCATTTCATTTCATTTCATCTTGTTTTTGTCCAGCATCCCCATAACCCTACAAATATTTGGAAAATGGATGTATTGTTAAGTTTCATTTCCTTTAATTCCATTTCATTTTGTTTCATTTTGTTTCATTTCATTTTGTCCAGCATAACGCTACAAACATTTTGGAAAATGGATGTGTTTTATTTCTTTTTTATTTTATTTCATTTCAGTTTTTTTCATTTCATTTAATTTCATTTTGTTTTTGTTTGTTTGTTTACTTTGTCCAGCATCCCCATAACCCTACAAACATTCTGGAACATGAATGTACTGTTTTGTTTTGTTTTGTCTTATTTCATTTCGTGTTTTGTTTTGTCTTGTTTTGAGTAGCAAGCTTTGTTTAAACTCAATATATTTTAGATAAACTACATACAATCCTTTTTTTGTTTCTTAGTCATATGACTGAAAATATCTTTGGCCTCACTACTCAGTTGATATAATGTTTAAACTATAATGCATTGTTACCTGAATGTCTCCCTCTAACAAGTATACTCACACAAGCACACAGACACACATCCTCCAAACAGGTTTTAAACATATAATAGATTGAAAAAAAAAGTGCCTGGTATTGCTGATAACATAATTGTGTGCAGTTATGTTAAAGTACTTTCTTGAATGACTGTCTGAAAGGAAACCATCCATTGTTTTCTGTTCTGCAAAGCTGAAATGACTGTGACTAATATTAAACAAGATAAAACATTTTTATGTTGTGATTTATGCAGGTAAAATCTAAAGTAAATGTGAAGTAAATGATATTAGTAAGAATCTAAATAGACACAAAGATGGTGAGACTTTGTAACAATAGATACGATTCTAACAGTTTTTAATATAATGAAACTTTGATTAATATATTTTCATATATCTATGCATATGTTTTAACAATCAGTCAAAAGTTTGCATGTATGTTCTCACCGAGTCAAAAAAGTATTTCCTTGAAACAAATATGTAATATTTTAGCTTCTCCTAAGTAGATACTTCTCTTTGTCTCTGGGCACTCAACCGATCTTATGAGGTGCATCCTGGAAATGATTTTTGAACGCATCCATTTACAAATTTATTAAATTTTATTCAGTAGCTCATTTTGTCTCAGAATTTGTTTAAGCATTTAAGTAAGAATTTAAATTTAAAAGTTAAATTTAAATTCAGCCAAGTGTGTCCAAACTTTTCACTGCCAGTGTAATTATATTTGAGTGCTTATGAACTACCAATCTGTTCAGTCTTATAAAATGCTTGTGACTGATTTATTTCTGGATGTTATTAGAACGTATTAAAATAAGAAACCTGACATCCTTTGGGAAGTTGGAATCCAAGAGTTTAGTGTTGACCTTGCTTTATATATCCTGCTGGTGGAACTAAAGAAACGATTCAGCGACCAATTGCTGTGTCTCCCAGAACACACACACACATTCAAACTCATCTTCACCGTCTGTCAGGAGAGAGATAGTTTGTGAGCACTTGGCTGAAGAGGTAATTACACTTATCTTTTGTCAGTCTTTGTCTCAGTGCAACCGAGTCTGCTTGAGGAACAGAGACGTGGAGTCTTTGTGCTGCGAGAGGGACCTGGGGCCGCTGCCCCACAGCACTCCACCTGCCAGCTGTTCCCCGCAGCCTGCAGGAGCCCGTCAGCACGCCTGAGCCTATCACAGCCATCGCTCGCCGGCACACACAATAGATCCGTTTACTAAAACTGAAGCTGTCTCCACTGTTTAATGACTATGGGAAGAAAGCTGTGGCTACTGTACCGGTTCCTCATGGGTAATTTTTAAATGAACGTTTTTGCTTGGAAGAATTTTCCTGTGGACCGTATGCTGGTCAGTCAATGAATTCAACTGAGCCAGAGCACTGTTTGTATTCTTTTAGAAGAATAACTGAGGGTTTATTTATTTATGCATTATTTTTGACTTTTCTTCAGGAAAGCTGTTTTACTGCTGCTGAAAATCTTTTTAAAATACAGCTATTTTGTGAAACTCAAGGCTTTCTAAATGAATTGTATTTCCTAATTCAATAAAAACTCAATTTGTGATCTGTTTCTTGGTCAATAATGTCCTTATAATCACATGTCCATACAGGCTTTCAAAAATAAACCAACCTTGAGAATTATTCCCTGGAGTAAAAAGAAACAAAATTCTATTGGTTTCATTGATTGTTGTAATCATCTATGTTTCTGTGTTGATTCTTTTGAGCTGTATCTTTGTGTGGAAAGAAAAAAAACTGCTTTTCCCTTTACTGACACAGAAAATAGTGGCTTTTGTTCCTGGTCGTGCCCTGAAACAGACTGAATGCTTACTGCTTAGGCCGCTGATTAAAATACACAATCATCTGTCTCTTTATTCATATAAACAACTTCAGACTATTTTCACAGCAGTTTCTAAATCAATAACTGGAATAGATGCAGCAAACCCTCCGAATGAACATATCTTTTTCTCTCCATCTTCTCATGAGCTGTGAGTGACTGATCGTTCATCTATATTTTAGTATCTTTCATATCTTTTGAGCTCAGTGCTGACTTTCGCAGTGATATTGTGCAAATTCATATAACTCAAACTTCAAATACTCTCAGAAAATTATGATAAAACGTTGCTGTATATATCTAATGCGTATCCATAATGTTTTATAGCATGCTTTATAATCAGGTGTATATTGTCATAAATTTACGTAAATTTTTAATTAGTGCTGTCAAACGATTAATTGAGGTTAATCGCATACAAAATAAAAGTTTTTGTTTTCATTATATATATATATATATATGTGTGTGTGTGTGTGTGTGTGTGTGTTTGTGTGTGTACTGTATATATTCCTTATGGATAAATACACACACATTAAAAATATTTTATATAATATAAATTGTATGAATATAAATATATACATGTAAATACATGTAAATATTTTAAAATATTTACGTGTGTGTATTTATACATAATAAATATACACAGTACACACACATATATTGTTTAAACAAAAACTTTTATTTTGTATGCGATTAATCGCGATTAATCGTTTGAAAGCACTGTTTCTAATATATTATAGTAATTACCTGTTCATGTATAATCTGTAAATACCAAACCAATTCATGTATGAACCATTAAACATATTATATAAACACATGAAATGTGTTGTTGATTGTGTTATAATGTTTCATATATAGTATGATCGTCAAGGAAATAATGCATTATAATAAGTGTAATAACACATTAATAATACCTTTATAATACATAACTGTCAAGGTCGTGAGCGGGAAGGAGGAGCAGGGACGAGGAAATAATGCAGACATACTTTAATAGATAAACCAACAAGGGAACAGGAACAAACAGGAACAGTGGGGAAAACACATGCCACGACGGAAACTAACATTATATGACATTAAGAACGAACGAAAATCACTGAACTGAAACAACCTTATATAGGGGTGTGAACGAATACAAAAACAGGTGTGGGAAATTAACCAATGAACACTTAACAAGAAACCGAACAGGAAAGACCAAATAAGGACACAGGAGGGCAAAACCAACAAAACAGTCCACAGGGGTGTGACAATAACACACACAAACACACACATATGTGTCAACAGACTTTAATTAAAATGTGTTAATAAGATGTAAAAACATTCTCGCATAGATTAATAATTAATTAATTAGATTAAGTTGCAGATAATGGCTTTATTGCCAGGATGGAGATACAGTAGGAACCAAACGTTGACAAAACTAGTGAAAATGCTTCCATTTCCATTTTTTAATAATAAAATAAAAATGTATTGCATTATGATTTGTTATGATGTACTTTATTTTTGAACTATATGCTTACTGATCTGGCTAATCTTAAAATCAAGCACACTAAAATACATTTGGTGCAGGATTTACTCTTAGGTAATTTTCTCTTGCTAGTAAATATCACAAATAATTACAAAGAAATTGCAAGTAAAAAATATTTTTCGAAGCGGAAAGGTGAAGTACTTTCTACAAGAAAATACTCTGAAATTGCACTGTAAAAAATAATTAATTGAGTTAACTTAAAATAATTTAAGTTAAAATTTTAAGTTCAGTCAACTCAAAAAAAAAAGTTTATTTAACTTAAAATGTTAAGTTGYACTWAGTGACAACTTAGATATTTGAGTTGATTTAACTTAAAATTTTAAGGCAGCTGGGTTACTTACCCAGCTTTTAAGTTTAACAAACACAAATATCTAAGTTGTCACTTAGTACAACGTAACATTTCAAGTTGACTAAATTTATTTAAGTTGACTGAACTTAAAATTTTAAGGCAGCAGGGTAACAACATATTTTAAGCTGACTCAACAAATTATGTTTTTTTGTTTTGTTTTTTACAGTATATATGTCATTTTTTTTGTTGATGTGATTGTAATGTCGCGGTCTGGCCGCTGTAGTTTTGTTTGTGTAGCTCTGCGGACTCTGTGAGGTGCTTTACCCTGCTCACTTCCTCTCATTACCCCAGCGGCTCTGGCCCATCAATTATGCAAGAGGAACAAATTTTGAATTTGACACCGATTGGGCCAGTTCAAGTTTTCAAAATACATCCCAGTATGAATAATTGAGGCTGCAGGTTCAATATGTGATCAGTAGACCATACTGATAGACAAGTGGAGTTAATCTGCAGAGCTGGATGTCACCCAGCACATCAGCACTATACACTTATATCTGGAAAAAATGACCTCATAGCAGAACAGCAAATCAGCTGTATTAATACTTGTGTTCATGGAATATTTTAGTTGTATAATATGTATAAAAACACTATGACAAGTTGTCACTAATTTAAATGTATAATACGGTAGGTGTATAATTGAGACATATAATTGTTTATTGGTTGATAGTTCATTTAAAATAGTTGTGCAGGTAAGTAAACAAGTAAGTATGTATGCAAGTAAGTAAGTAAGTAAGTAAATAAGAAATCCTAAAAAACACATGCATATGAATTATAAATTAATTTACAAACTGCATAATGGTGTTCAAAATAACATTTTGATAAAAATCACAACGAGAGATACTTATGATATTTGGCTATTCATTTATTCATTGCTACATCTAAACTAAACTAAACCAAACTAAAATGAACTAGTAAATAAGTAAAGTAAACTAAACAAATAACATAAAAACAATAAACAAAATAATTTTAAATTAAATAAATTTCACTACAAACATGTCACAATGCAGAAAATTAATGTTTTTTTATGAGATGGATTCTAACATCATATTGCAGAACAAAAAAAAAAAAAAACATACAAAAAATTATATAAAACTTTTCATAACTTTTCTGCTGTGTGGTAATACACCTAAAAATCATAAGTTTGCATTATATATATATATATATATATATATATATATATATATAAACTTACTTATATATTTATTTATTGACTTATATATTTATATATTTATTTATTAAATATTTATTTATTTATGCTTTCGTTCTTTCTTTCTTTAAGTTCATAACACAATATTATTCTTTTTCAATGGATTCTAACATCACATTGTTTTAAAAAATTGCTTTAAAAACACATTTTGATAAAAATCACAACGAGAGATACTTATGATATTTGGGTATTCATTTATTCATTGCTACATCTAAACTAAACTAAACTAAGCTAAAATGAACTAAAGTAAACTAAACAAATAAAATAAAAACAATAAACAGACATAAAAATGCACTATCCAGACTTCAATTTTGATGTACGTTTTCCGTGGTAATGCAATGTCTGATTTTAAAATACCTTTTAAAGGATGAATTTTGAGATTTTAAGTTTTGAACTGATATATAATTTCTTATGATTTCTATTGCGTGATAGGGAAAAAAGCAACAAAGAAAGTCTTTTGTGACAAAGGTCAGAACTCATGTTATGATGTAGATTTTTTAAGCTGCACTCTTGACATATAGTAATCTATTACTTTTCCTGCATAATTTCTATCACAAAAATATGGAAAAAAATCTATATAGGAGTCTTAGACCTTTCCAACGATGTATAGTTTGTCATGATTAGATTAGGATTCATTTGCTTTATGATGAAGTAAACTGAGGCGTCCCACCTGGGGGACGGTGACAGCTGAAGGGTTAATGAATTTTTGTGAGATGGATTCTAGCATCATATTGCAGAACCAAAAAACAATCCCTTTTTGATAATAATTGCAAGCACAGATACAGTATAATAGTTATGGTATTATATAGATATGGTATATATTTGGACTTGCTCATACGGTTTGCTATATTATATTCTGATTTGTTAGTTGTTACATACCTGATTTGTCTCTTATAAATGACTTCCAGTGCGTAACTCAATGTAATCAGGTTGATTTAATTATTCAAGTAATATATTTAATTCAAAAAGTTTTGAGTTGAAATGATTTAGTGGTCCAAACAAACAAAAAAAACAATGTTTACTTGAACTGTTTAAAATTTTGATTTCTAAAATCAATTAAAAAAATATATAGCGAAAATCTAACCAATTCAATAACCTGTCATTTCTCCCACTCTAGCAGACGTGTTGTTATTGCGGTCCTGATAAAGCTGAGGTTGAGAGGGTGGGGCTAATGTGGTGGGCGTGGCTTGGCGACGTCAATTGAGGCTGTGGGCGGGGGTGCGTGAGTTTGACTGAACACGCGGATTAACCGTAATGGCTCCGACTCAAACTTCTCTCATCTTGGTCTTTTTAGCAGCTCTCGATGCGGATAACAAACATCCTCAGGGCGGACAGTGTGATTCATGCGCTGTCACCTTGTGTTCCTTGATTTGGCACGCAGCCTAATCTTTTAATTGTGTATGAGTGAATTCCCTCACTGACAGAGGAATGAGGCGTTTGGAGAGATATTAAAGTCGATTCAAACAATGTCGTCGTAGGCTGTCAATGAATGCTCAGGGTTACGCCGCGTGAAAAGGAATTGTCGTCTTCCTGTTTTGACAGTTTGGAAGTGACAAAGTTGATGGATGGTGATTGAGATGTTATTGTGCGGCCGCAGTTTTTGCGTTTGTCGTGTGCTGCTCAAGGACACAAATAAATGAAACGCGCAACGGAAAATAACTCGAGGAAATTCATTATGATTGGAGAAATGTAGAGTAACTGTGGTCGTGCTATTCTCTTTAAGTTTACAGGCTGCTGTATGTGTGACTACACAATTAGCAGGTGTACAAATGGCAAGTTTCCAGCGACAGTGTCCACAAAGAAAAAGTGATGTGGAATGTAATTAAAAAAAAAAAAAAATCAACATCACCAGTTTGTTGGCTCATTATAATGAACCCTTTTTCAATGACTGTGAAGACATGGTTGTACAGCTATTATAACACTATGCTTTGTGTTATATTACCTTGGTAAAAAACATTTTTTACCGCATATTTGAACTTAGAAGCTAGGCAAGGTTTGGCCCGGTTAGTACCTGAATGAGAAACCTGCGATGGATTGTTTGTTCGTCCAGCTTGTTTCCTTGTATGTGACCTTTGCAAACCTACATAGGGCAAGCGATTTGAAAAGAAAAAAAAAATGAATGCTGAAATAAATGTATCTTCATGTTTTTCCTTCCCTTTGTTGAAATGCTATTGGTGACTTTTTCTTTTAAAAGCCTACAGTAAAACTAATAAGATCACTTGTCACGTCACGACTCATGGCTAAGATGCAACTTCTTGCTGTGTCCAGTTTCCAACTTGGAATAATGTAACAGAACATGACTAGAAGTCTTTCAACTTAACTCTGATTTTAATAAGCATTCAGTTTTAATCTAATACAATGTATCACTGCCCTTCAAACATTCTTAAGTTATTACATGGACATTTGGTTTCCTTATGCATCATGTTCCAGGTATGAGGCATTGAAACATATTTAGATGTTCAGAAGTTGGAGATATTAAAGAGAAACTCACTAGTGATCCTACAACTGACTGCTAAACGAACACAGCTTTTTTTTTAAAGTAGTAACCCTTTTTTCTAAACAGGCGTTAGTCGTTGTGTGATTTCTTAAGCTGCAAATCAGCATATTAGAATGATTTCTGAAGGAACATGTGACATTGAAGACTGGAGTAATGATGCTGAAAATCACAGGAATACATGACATTTTAACATATATTCACATAGCACACTAAAAAAAAAATCATTTAGGCCATAGAGGATACAGCAGACTACCACAATTTGGCATACTTTACTGGGATCCAATAACTTGAAGCGGCTCTCTAAAATGTAAAAACTGCTTGCATATGCAAGTATGTTATCACACTGTTATTCACAATTAGAATTTATAATAAAGTGACCAAACTAACTAAAAGGGTGTGTTTGTGCTGAAAATAATGACACTGATTTAAGGTATGATTCACCCAAAAATGAAAATTTGCTACTAAATTTACTCACCCTCAGGCTATCCAAGATGTACACTCTTAAAAATAAAAGTTCCAAAAGGGTGTTTTTGCAGTGATGCCATAAAAGAACCATTATTGGTTCCCCAAAGAACCTTTCAGTGAACAGTTCTTAAAAGAACCTATTTGAAGAGCATTTAAAAAAAATCCCTTTTAAGGAACCTTTTTTGACTATAAAGAACATTTTCTGCATTTGAAGTTTCAATGGATGTTCAAGGTTCTTCATGGAACCATCAGTGATAATACAGAACCTTTATTTTTAAGAGTGTATGTGAATTTTTTCTTCAGTAGAGCAGTAAAGAAGATTTTTAGATGAAACTGTGATCCTTGATGATTCATAAAATCCAAGTCAATGGCTACCGACACTTTGAGAGTAAAAAAAAAAACATACATGCAACACAAAATGAACACCCATGGCTCCTTGATGATATATTGAGGTCTTATGAAGTGAAACAATCAATCTGTGCAAGAAACTGAACATTATTTACAGCATTATTACCTGTAATCCAGAGCCTCTGATTCTGATTCTTTTCTGCAAACTGATTCTATTGAACGTTTCAATGAACTGGTTCAAAAAAAACGATTCACCAGTTTGTAATTGCTCAATGATGTCACAAATAGGCAACTAAATGTTACTAAAGCACCCAATAATGATGTGAAACATGAATGTTTTACAGTCTAAAGCATATACAGTGAATAAAATAGTCTTCATAAACTTTCATTTCAATCTTTCATGCAAGAGTGCGGTTCACGCATTTGCACCAGCGTTAATTTTGACGGCAAATTTTGATCTTAGTCATAGTCTTTTGACTAAAATGCCATTTAGTTTTAGTCATAATTCAGACATCTGAATTGTTTTAGTTTTTGTCTAGTTTTAGTCGACTAAGGGGCCATTTACGCAACAACGTTTTCAGCCAAAAAAGGAAAACTTTTGATGCGCTTTGCCAGTGGTGTTTGGGGGACTGTAAACGCATAATTTTTAAAATAGGTTAAAATAGTGCAAGCTTTTGAAAACGCCACCATTATTATTATCATAGGTATGTAGACATGCGCAGTACGTGTCGATTTTAAAGGCAAGCGTGAATAAACATACACAACAATGGTGGAGTACATGGTAATGTTGTTGCTGCTCAAGAATTTGCTAATGCTTCTTTGCTAGCCTGTCACTTCCCTACAGGTAGTAACAAGGTGACAGTGCCAACTACTGGCCTGGCATACGTAATACAGCGTTTTTATCAGTTTTCGTAGATACGTGTAAACGCGAATCATTTTGAAAATGGATCGTGGATACGTAAAACTTTTTAAAAAATGCAAGAGAAAAACGTTTCAGTTTTTGACTACATCATTGTCGTGTAAACGTAGTCTAAATATCATAAGATTTTAGCCGGCTAAATCTACTGTAGAATTAGCCCGGCTAAAATCAAATGGGTTTAGTTACAGTGTAATCCATTTATTAAGCATTTCTCTAAAATTTCCAAACTCATTATATATGTGTGATATTAAGACTTTATCATGATAGACACAGATTTAACTGCTGTTACACGCAACACGCCTTTATATTAAAATTAATATACCACTTCTCATAAAGGAACAAGAACATGGACTTCTTTTTAATAAAATGCCAATGGTTATATAGGCTATTTATGCATTCTTTAGAACAACTTAAGCAAAACATATTTATTTACATAAGTAAATTTAAATTTATCTTTATTAGGGCTGCTAAAATGATTCAGTCAAGAGCAGTGAGTGATTTTCTGTCTTTCCTTTGCTTGATGAACATCAGTGCTACAGACAATAGCAATCACATTAGGCTGCTGTCCCTTTAAAACCGAATGCATGGATGCAGTGTACTGATAAACTGCTTACGTTCAACCAAGATGTAACCAAGTGTGTTTACGTGAATACTCGTTAAAATTGACAATTCAGCATCATTTTGTGTGTATCATTTTGGCGCTGCTTCAGTGTGTGCTCTCAGAAAACCAGACCGAATTGACTTCTCTTTTGCATCGTCAGATTTATCCATACGTCTGCTCTTCTCTTACTCCCAGATATTGACATTTTTGAATGTTTTATGAGATGTGCAGCAAATGTATGCTAGCTTATGTCCCATCAGAGAGATCAATAGGCTATGATACTGTTCAAATGTGCGCTTCTGACCTCCTAACCACGCAGCAGATTCGTTCTGAATTCATCTTTTCGCAAATCATCCCTCCCTAACATTTTCATCTTGTTTTTATTCGTTGACGAAAATGTCAATAGAATTTCGTCATAGCTTTTGTTTTGTTATCATTTCGTTTTCATCTGTGATAAATTATTTATCAACAAAATTAACACTGATTCAAACATATCGAACTGTTTCCTCAGTTCAGTGACTGTTGTAGGAACTGGAGCACTGAATCAGTTCATTCATCAGAGGATCATATATGCTCATTTTTTGCTCATTTTGAGTCATAGTGACCGTCATGTGTCTAAAATTGAGTTTTGATTGAGTAACGTAGATCTGTGTTGCTTGAGTTGTTTCAGAACTGTTAAAAAAAAGATTCGCTCAAGAACCATACACCTTATGCTTTGGATTAAGTAATAATGTTGTAAATACTATTCAGTTTCTTGCACAGACTGATTGTTTCACTCCATAAGACCTCAATATATCATCATCAGCCATGGGCATTCATTTTGTGTTGCCTGCATTTGGTTTTATTGACTCTCAAAGTGACAGTAGCCATTGACTTACTTTTCATAAATGACAAAGAACCACGGTTTCAGCTGAAGATCTTCTCTACTGTTCTACTGAAGAAAAAAAAAAGTCTGGACGGCAGGTGAATAAGACGCTGAAATGCCATTTATTTGTTTCCCAACCATTTCTAATAGTTGGTACGTTTGACACATTCTGTATGCGAAGGCATAATTTGCTATGACATGTAAAGCTCTCTGCGAGTCCTGTCGATGGCTGCATGTGAGTTCTTGGGTTTCAGCGAGCTTCTCTTACAGGTGAGAGTGGTAGATTAAAGCTGGAGTCTGTCATTAGCACAAAGGCTTTATCACCATGCGCACAGAGCTCTCTCATTACGTGGCCCGTCCACTCAGACAGATGCCTGTCATACACAGATCACCACTGTTGCTTTGGTTATGGACCTTACGACCACCGTCTCCGGTTACATGAACCGATCGCAAATCGACCGCGGTGACGGTGCCAGCAAATGAAATGCCTCATTACTGGATGGATGTGCATTGTTGATCCAAGGAGAAATGGTTGGTAGTTTGGGTTTTGGTTGGCCCCCTAATGATGTTGCCCCGTCTCTGAGGTTATGGCTCCATCTAGAACCCACAGTGGGGTTCCTGTCATTTTCATTTAGAGGCGGATTGAGGCCCCCATGCAAACGAACGGGTCCACATCAACAGCAAATAGCAGTTACGCAAGATTCTCCAGAATGGGGCCATGGGCGTCCTCTCTATGTGCCTCGAAAGTATTTCCTTCCCCACCATCTCCAGTTAACAAAAAAAGAAAGAAAAAAATGTTATACTTTGATTAAATTAGATTATTTATTTTTTCATTCATTCATTCATTCTGTATGATCTACTTTAAGATGTATTATTATTATTATTATTTTTTTATTTTTTTATTATTATTATTATTATTTGTAGGTATATAACAAACAGTTTTCAAAAAAAAAACAAAAACCTCTCTATTAATCACACTTTGGTAAAAATGTCTGCAAAGTTTTGTTCTTATAAAGTTCATTTCATTTGATCTATCTTAAATACATGTTTTTCACAGTTTTTGTGTGATTGTAGTAATATCTATCTTGATTTTTCTTGACATAAACATTATTGGCTTAATGTTTATCTTAATTGCTCTTGATTTTTCTTGACATAATTAAATACTATTTTCACAGTTTTTTGCATAATTGTTGTAACATTTATCTTGGGTTTTCTTGACATAATTAAATCTTATTTTCACAGTTTTCGCATAATTGCAGTAATATTATCTTGATTTGTCTTGACATAATTATATATTATTTTCACAGTTTTTGCGAAAGTAATCTTTATCTTGATTTTTCTTGACATAATTAATTTTATTTTCACAGTTTTTGCAAAACTGTAGTAATATTTATCTGGATTTTTCTTGTCATAAACAGTATGTTATAGTTTTAACTGTAATATTAACTGTAATATTATTTATATACATTTTTCTTTCTTTTTTTTCTTAAAATAAATAAATATTTTCACAGTTTTTTCATACTTGTAATATTTATCTTGATTTTCTTAAGGTAGTAGTAGTAATAATAATAATAATAATAATAATAATAATAATAATAATAATAATAATTATTATTCATTTTTTTATTTATTTATTTATTTTTTTTTTTTTACAGTTTTTGCATAAATGTACTAATATTTATCTTGATTTTTTTCCTTGACTTAATGATTTTTTTTTTTCACAGTTTTTGCATAATTGTTGTAATATTTATCCTGATTTTCTTGATGTAATTAAACAATATTTTCAGTTTTGGATAATTGTAGTAATATTTGTCTTTATTCTTTATTAACTTGATATTTTTTTTCACAGTTTTTGCATAATTGTAGTAATATTTATCTTGGGTTTTTTT
>JAHKKF010531549.1:0-11984 GCA_019740295.1 Labeo calbasu | reverse complement strand
CATAAGCAAACAAATAAATAATGACAAATAAATGAATAAATAAGCAAAGAAATGATAACAAATGTCAATTTCTATAAACTGAAAAAAAAACAAGAAAAATATATAAATAAAAAAGCAAACAAACAAGCAAATGCAGAAATAAGCAAACAAAAAAATAAATATATAAATAAGCAAACAAACAGATAAAAAACAAAGAAAAAATATAAATGCATTAATATAAGCAAATAAGCAAGCAAACAAAAATAAACTAATACACATATATTACAAACAAACACACGGCCATATACACACATAAAAACAAGCCTAGAAAATAAAACAAAATCAACTTTTTTTTATCTGTAACAGACAAAAAGAAAACAACAGCTCAGCTTAAGCAGTGCAACTGATTGATCTGGAAAATGTTACAGGTTTCTAAATAAATCCAGGGACAAGTTGGTTCATAGTCCAAACTTATCTCACAAGTACAGATAAAACAAAAGAGCAACGGCTATTTATATAAACGTGACGGGACGGGGGAATCTTGGTGTGCATGGGCGAGTATTTTAAGAGCGTACGGGTGAGCGTGCAGTTGTCAGTGAGGTAAAACCCAAGTAAAATCCAGCACAAGCCAAACAGAAACATTCCAGAGGAACGGATTAGACTGTAGGGGGTCTCGCTCAGGAATGTCCCACAACACGACGCTTCATTGTTCACCTGCTCTTCTCCTTCACTTTATGTCGCTAACTGAGGACGTCTAAACCTGGTCCCACATCCTCAAAACTGATCCCTGACGTTTATTTATGCATCACACTGGATTTTCCATTCTCTGTTATTAGACGAGGACTGCTGAAAGTCAGTGAACTATGCAGATCACAACATGCACTGTATAACCCCAACACTGTCATTCTATATAATAACCGAATACCAGAAATGCACGGAATGAGAACACAAACGTCAAAAGACGCAACATGTTGTGTCTGTGACTATTGAGTAACTGTTGAGTCACTGGAGCTGATGCAACGATCTTTTGACAGCAGTTCCTCTGGAAGTGCTAAGGGTGCGGTTATTGAAAACAACATGTATTGAGAACATCCCGAATAGAATGAATGAAGCGATTTTCCATGCCTGAAGCGAAGAGGGTTGTTTGTCACACAGGCTTTCTAACGGGTACATTTGCTCATCTTATCTGGTCTAGATCAACAATACCGTTGTGACTCAGACGGAGTCAGAATAACGTGATAAGCAGAGCTTGCAGACGTTTAGTCCACGTCTATTAGCTATAAAAAGTTGGCAAACTTCTTAATGCACATCAAAATCCATCCACATATATGTTTAGAGCCGTTTTAGACTGTTTTGGCTCATAAACAGGGCTTGATTTCTCTCCTGATTCAAACCAGACCACTTTTTCACTGGAGGAAGCATTATTATGGATCATGGACTCACAATGTAGTTAAAAATGTCTTGAAGATGGATTGTTTCTTACAAATACAAAGCTTTTGGCTTGTCAAGAGTGGTGTGGATTACTTGTGGATTATTGTGATGTTTTTATCAGCTGTTTGGACTCTCATTCTGACGGCACCCATTTACATCCATTGGTGAGCAAGTAATGGAATGTTACATTTCTCCAAATCTGATGAAGAAACAAACTCCTAAAATTAAATGACCTGAGGGCGAGGATATTTTCAGAGCATAATAATGGAAATTAGCTACTTTTGATTTTGAAACGTGCCCAGTTGAATACAAAACAAAACTTTTAAACTATAAACAAGTGGTAACCACAGATTTCTCTTACGTCTTCTCTTTCAAATTCTAAAAAAAAAAAAAAGAGAAATAGATAAATAAATATATACGCTGATAAAATAGGAAAAAAAAAGTGAAGCACGCATATGTGAAGTATTACTACTAAATTATTACAATAAAAGTACACTACACTTTTACTATAGTAAAACCACGGTTAATTTTTTTAAGCCATTTGTATGTGTATAGTTTCTTTTTTCTTTGTTTTGTTTTATAACTGCCTTAATAGTTTAATGTTTTCTACTGTTTAAGAAAAATATAATAATAAGATTCACAAAATCGCTCCAAAATCCTGATATTAAACAAATGTTTCATGAACCCACAACAAAGTCCCGATCTGAATCAAAAGATTCATGAACCCGCTCTGAAGTTCCGATCAAAATTAAATAATTTGTGAACCCGCAACAAAGTTCCGAACTTAATCAAATGATTCAAAAACCCGCTCCGAAGTTCTGATCTGAATCAAATGATTCATGATCCGCGCTCGGAAGTTCTAACCTAAAGCAAATGTTTCACAAACCTGCTCCCAAATTCTTATCTAAATCAAAAGAATCACAAACCTGCTCCAAAGTTCCAATCTAAATCAAATGATTCATGATTCGCGCTCCAAAGTTCTGATCTGAATCAAAAGATTCACGAACCCGCAACAAAGTCCTGATCTGAATCAAATGATTCAAAATCAGCGCTCCAAAGTTCTGATCTGAATCAAAAGATTCACGAACCCGAAACAAAGTCCCGATCTGAATCAAATGATTCAAAATCCGCGCTCCAAAATTCCGAACCTGCTCCGCTCTGATCTAAATCAAATGATTTGCGAACATGCAACGAATTCCTATCTGAATTAAACGATTCACGATCCACGCTCCGAAGTTCCGATCTTAAGCAAAAGATTCACAAACCCGCTCCAAAGTTCCGATCTAAATCAAATGATTCGTGATCCACACTCTGAAGTCCCAATCTGAATAATAATTCGCAAACCAGCATTTCAGATCAGGACTCGGAGTCTGCGTCACGAATCATTTGATTTAGATTGGGACTTCAAATCACGTATTGCGAATCATTTTATTTGAACACTTCAATTTGCGAAATGATTCACAAACCCATTCTGATCAAAATCAAATGATTCACAATAGACGAAGTGAAGCCCCGATCTGAAACAAATGATTTGCGATAGCTTCGAAACAGTGAATAATTTTGCAATGCAATGGTTTAGCTGATTCTAAGTTTCGAAAAGCTCCATTTCAGCCATCATTATGTGCTTTTTTAAAATTGTTACAAGTGATGTTGAATTTAATCTGGTTTTTGCTAGTGAACTGCTTGAAATGAATAAAGTCATGAGTTTGAATCAATCAGAGCGGTTCCAGCGTAAATGACTCAGATGATTTGATTCATTTGTTACTCTTTTCACATCTTCAGCCATGTTTACACGACACTGTCAGTACTACTACTGGCTTAGCTTAATTGTTTTCTGACATTAACTGAAATAAGCAAAATGTGTTATCTTTGCGAGTGAATCTTGCATGAAAAGATACGTGCTTATTGACAAATTGAAACACTTATTTCACAAACACATTATCAAGCACTTTTCAAGTACCTCCTCAGGAATATTGCGATTTTCAAGGGTTTTTCAGGCCTTAAATTTCAAAAAGTCAAACTCAAGTTCTTTAAGCACCTTGTATGAACCCTGTTAACATGTCAGTCACCATATGAGCTAAAACTGAGTAAACACCAGCAATCCTTTCCACTGATCTGTCAGTCACAGTTGGCTTTCTCATGGCGCGAACGGCGCCAGGCTGCTCGATGACGGGCACGACGCGATACCAAAGGCACACCCAGGAAAATGGACAGCCTGGTATCCAGCCGTCCAATAAAAGCATTGCATTTAACAAACCTTCATTTTTAGACCGTTTTCTGTTCCCCAAAGAACTTTTCAATAAACAGTTCTCATAAAAGTTGTTAAAGGTTCTCCATAGAACCATCAACGCCAATAAAGAACCCTTGTTTAGCTTGAGATCAAGGCCAAACATCATATTGGCCAAAAGCGGCACAATTTTCCAGTTTCTGGAAAGTTCCATTTAATGGAGGAATTACCTAATTCTACATCCATCCAAGCTCTAAAATAACACACGCATGACAGCCGTTAAATCACTGCGTGTGTAGACAGGGTTGAGCTACCGATCCATAGGTGGCAATTTAGGAATTTACTACGCCAACTCATAAAGAAACAAGCTCTAACACGGCTGGACTTTCAGTGCAATATTTAACAGTTTAATGTTTAGCCACGCAGGTCTGACCTCTGAACCTACAAATGGCAAAAAGTGACCCGTAAACACATTCTCAGACGCTGTTCCAATTTGGTTAGTCAGCTGCGAACGCTTCCCTGTAAAACACAGGTGCGCTTTGTAACGCTGACCAACTAATGATTACCTGCGTTTCATTGGCTCGTATGTAACAGGAATGCATCAGAACAAAATGTGCTTGTGTTTTACTAGACTATAACCAACTTATTATCAAAGAATCCCAATGGTGAAGTTCCTACAGGCATCACCTGCAGACCGGAGACGCCTGTTCCCGTTCTGTTGGGGCGTGTTGGATCACGTTCGTCTGTAATGACTCAATTCTCTCTATAGCATGGGAAGGTTAGGGGGTTGGTAAAGTCTTAGTGCGTCTCAATTCCACCTACATTCATCCTGGTTTTGATCGACTACTTCCCTAGAAGTCCCTATAGAAGGCTTCATCAAGTTTAGCTCACTTCTGGGGACAATTCTGTATGAAAATATAGTATGTACACGCACGCAAGCACACTACTCGCTTTCTTGCTTAAGGTCACTCACTGGTTAGTCATTTGGAACAACCAAAATTACATGAAATGACTGCTAATCACGTTCATACTGCATTTAAACTGTGTGTTTGCTAACATAACCTATATTATACACTTAAAAGGCGTCATTCCCCAACAGTCAATGGTTCTTCTACGGCACTGCTGCAAAAACCCATTGGGAATGTTTATTTTTAGGAGTGCGTGGATGTTAAAGGATCTTAATGAAACACTGAAGCCAATAAAGAGCTTTACACGTCTGTTATTTGACATGCAACATCACTTTTAGAGCAAACTACATCAACATACATTCAAATTCCCACATTGAAAACTGCTAACCTGGCGCACAAATCAACACACTCTTTACTCACGTTATGTATTAAAAATTTAAAACTAGTGCTCTCAAGGACAAAATGACAGCAGAATGACACCTGAAAGTTACACTTGTAGGGAAAGATTTTAAATAAAGCCATAATCAAATATCTACACAAGAGCTTATCAGGTATATCCACAGATCAACTGGCGATAAATCTACTTATCAAACATTATATTGTCACACCCTCTTGCAACTTTACGAAAACATGAACAGTTAACCACTTCCTCATTGGACAATATTCACAAACCACTTTACCTTTCAAAACTGACATAGCACGAAAAAATAAAGAACCGTTAAACTTCCTCCCTTAAAAGTTAACCCACAGCCACTGGTAAACATCACCTTTAATAATTAAGATTTGACCACATACATCCGTTTTTGAAACTTTCAGGAACTTTAATTCGCACCAGAGTAAGTGGCTAAAAGCGAGTTACTTTCGCGCGAATTGTAACCCTGTCAACTTCATTTGTTACATTGTCGCACAGAGTCCATGCAAAGTTCCAAGAAGGCGCGTTTAAAGTGCGCCGACACGCGTGTTCATGTCACTCACCTCTGAGCTGCTCTGAGCCGCTGTGGAGTCCAACTGTGAGTGAGGAGGAGAGACAAAACGAGTTTAGAAACTCAAGCGAGCGTCTGACTGACTTCCGCCCCTTTAACACACGCTGAAGGAAATTCCCTCTGCTCTGCACTGACGCGATGACGTCACCGGCATGATGATGGATGGGCTGAAAGTCTGACAGCACTACACAGGATTTATACTTTTACAACATTTCTTTTACCTGCGAATTCTGTGCACAGCACAAATACATTTGCATTTGTTTTATTACAGTGTCTGCACAAGATTATTTTGGAACAGTGTTTATTTTTATTTTTTGCTTTTTTATTGCAGAATGATAAAGAAAGTAAAGAACAATAAATTGTTGTATAATATACACTACCAAGTTTTTGAGAGGTTGAAGATTTTTAATATTTTTTAAAGATATCTCATCTGCTCACCAGCATTTATTTGATCCAAAGTACAGCAAAAACTGTGAAAGAAATATTTTTTCTGTTTAAATAAACTGTTTTCTATTTGAATATAACTTAAGATATAATTTATTTATGTGATTTCTAAGCTGAATTTTTAGCATCATTACTCCAGTCACATGATCCTTAAGAACTCATTATAATATTCTGATTTGCTGCTTAAAAACATTAATTATTATTATTACCTATTAATATTACCTATTATTATTATTATTATGCTGAAAACAGCTGAATATTGTTTCAGGGGTTTTTTTATGACTACAAAGTTCAGAAGAATAGCACCTATCTGAAATAGAAATCTTTGTAACATTATAAATGTCTTTATCATCACTTTTGATCAATTTAAAGCATCCATGCTAAATAAAAGTACTAATCGCATGTTAGAATGATTTCTGAAGGACCATGTGACTGGGGTAATGACACTGAAAATTCAGTTTTGATTGCAGGAATAAATTACATTTTAAAATATATTAAAATAGAAAGCAGTTATTTTAAATAGTAAACATATTTCACAATATTACTGCTTTTGCTGTACTTTGGATCAAATAAATGCAGGCTTTGTGAGCAGAAGAGACTTCTTTAAAAAACATCAGTAACTTTTGACTGGTAGCGTATATATATAATATTTCTAATATTTATATAAACAATAAGATACAACAAGAAATGCAGTTTAATGGTCATTTGTTTTCTTGTACAATATGATCATTGTCAGGCATAAGGAATTATTTAAATCTGTTTTATGATCGAAAATACTGGTCTGTCTACAAATCTTTTACTGTGAAACACTGTAGCCACAAATAATCTAAGATTTTAATAATAACTCAGGGAACACTGGGCAAAAATACATTCGGTTGGATGCCAAGAGCACTTTTAGAGACAGTTCATGACTTATTTGCACTAAATTAATCCATCAAAACTATTACTTTTGTAATAATAGTAATAATATCTGTGGTCAATTCTAAGAACAAACAATCAAAAAGGTCATTTAATTTTTTCAACTAACTAACTAACAATAACTGTCTCACAATAAGCGGTCATGCCCTGCATAGGTAACAATCTAAATGATGTCATTTGAGACGTATGCAGGAGACGCCCGGCTCATGCCAGTGTTAGTGACACAATGATCGGTCTCAGCACAAGCTGATGTCAGTTGTTCCCATCTCTGCTTTTATAGGAGTGCATGTGCATGCCAGGAATTCCTCCTAGTCGATGACAACAAGCGGTAACTTGTTTCAGAACAAAAGCATTAGATGGTAATCTCCATTGTGTCTTGTTTTGTACAAACGGTGTCTTATCAGTAATCAGTTGAGATCTGTTTTGTATCATTTCAATTCAATGAATTGATTTACCCGTGAGAGGCAGAGTGCTAGTTTAAATAATGTGGTCAAATACTGCCATCTACTGGACAAACATAACTACAAACAACACTGCAGACAATGATTTTCATACAAAAGTGGTATTTTTGTCCATATTGCTGCCTGTGGGAAAATGTCCTGATTACAGTAAAAGTCACATGATCTTCATTCACAGTTGATCTAGAGCAGTGATTTTCAAACCGGTCCTGGAAGCACCCCTGCCCTGCACATTTTGTATGTCTCCCTTATCAGACACACTCAATTCATGTTGTGCAGGTTCTACTAACGAGCTGATGAGTTGAATCAGGTGTGTTAGATGAGGGAGACATACAAAATGTGCAGGGCAGGGGTGCTTCCAGGACCGGTTTGAAAACCACTGACCTAGATAAGTACATGGAAACTATCAGAAGCTCTGTTAATCCTAGTGAAATAGTGAAAACGGTAATTCTATATTCATCCTATGTGTCTTTATAAGGTGGGGAAGAACATAGTTCTTAGTTAAACCATGGCAACCACAAATTAACCATGGTTTAACCATGGTATTTATAGCAAGGTCATGCAAAAAACAAACAAACAAACAAACAAAAAACATGGTTACTATGCTCTTACTATAATAAAACTATATGGTTCATTTTGTATTTGAAATAGGTTTGTATTTGTGTATTTCTTCTTTTCTTCTTCCTATTTCTCTGTTTTGTTTTTATAACTGTACTGCCTTAATGTTTGCTGTTTATACTGTTTAAAAAAATTAGGAAAAAAAAAAATCGCGAGTTAATGGGTGGATCGCGAATTAATCAATTCGCGAAATGATTCCTGAACCCGCTTCGAAGTTCCAATTAAAATCAAACGATTCGCGATCCCCCCTTCGATCTAAATAATTATTCGCAAACCATCATTTCAGATCGGGAGTCAGACTCGGAACGCGGATCACTCCATTCGCGAATATGCCCCGAAGTCCCTATCTAAATCAAACGATTCCCGATATGCAATTTTAAGCTCAGATCTGAATAACGATTCGCAAACCACCATTTCGGATCAGGCCTTGGTGCGCGGATCATTCAATTAGCGAAATGATTCGCAACCCCGCTCCGAAGTTCTGATCTAAATGATTCGGGATCGGCGCTGGAAGCCCCGATCTGAATAATGATTCGCGATCCGCGCTACGAAGTCCCGAACAAATAATTATTCACAAACAATCATTTCAGATCAGGACTCGGAAAGCGGATCATTCAATTTGCGAAATGATTCGCAAACCCGCTAAATTCCTATCTAAAAGATTCGCGATCCGTGCTCAAAAGCCCCGTTTTGAATAATGATGCGCGAACCATCATTTCAGATCAGGACAAAGAGCGCGGATAATTCAATTCGCGAAAAGATTTGCGAACCTGATCCGATATGTTCCCATCTAAATAAAACGATTCGCGGCGCGCTTTGAAGACCCGAACTGAATCAAATTATTTGCGATACGTGATCTGATTCGAGCACTTAATTCGAAACAATGAATCATTTTGCGACGCAGTGGTTTAACTGAGTATGAAAATGCTTAGTTTCACTCATCACTAGGCTACGCGCTTTTTAAAATCATTACAAACAATGTAGAAATTCGAAAATGGCTCTTTTGATCTAGTTTGTAATGAATCGCTTGAACTGATGATCGAAGTCACGAGTTTGAATCAATCGTAGTGGTTCCAGCGTAAATGACTCACTCAATTGAATCGGTTTGTCTGTTCCTCCCCCTTTAGTGTCTTCAGCCATGTTTACATGTTTGATGTTTACTGGCTTAGCTCATTAGTTTTAAGTCATTAATGTAAATAAGCGAAAAAGATATATGTTTACAAAAAATATCAATATTTCAATTCCAAAGATACTGGACATTCAACACAAATATACAAACATATTCAGGTGAAGTAACTGGTTACTGCTAACTGGTGAAACACTTCATTAATATGACGAGCTACAGCTCAAAATACATGTTAGATGGAAACATTATTGTGCATTATGATCGAGATTGTAGCTTAATTCACTACATTTGAATTAGTTGCACACTGCAGTTAAATTGTACGCCCTACAAACAGAGCAAGTAATTGGAAAGAGCAATGTTAAAAGCAAATAATACAGCTAACCCATATAAAGTATGTAGCAAAATAAAAATGGGGAGTAAAAGCCCTCATCATAAAACCACTTTTTAACTTTCATCCAATCAAAAAGAACTCGTGGCAATTTGACGGTTATGTAGGCTAATTAATATTCATGAATTCAGCTTTCGCCACAGTAGCTAATATTCGCATATTCGCCTCAGAATCAGATCCGTCGGCAATACTTGTTAAATCCTGGGTCAGTGGTTAACAAAAGCTCTAGTTAACCCTCACTGAACCTCTATCTATGCAGCTGTGATCAAACGTGAATAATTGACTGGACAATGACAGGTAAATTAAGACTGACTTTTAATCAATGTTGTTTTTCTACGATCGAAATTTATTGATGATTCAGAGAAAGGAGGAAACTGTGAGGCTGTTCGGTTGACTTCGCTCTGAGATCCCAGATAATGAAATGCAAAGAATAACAGTTTACATAACCACACTGGGAAAGGACTATTTAAATTTTACAGTGGTTTTATTTTTATATAAAATCCATTTTATGGCATCAAATTTCACAATTATAGAATTTAAGATGCAACAACGCCCAAAGTTCACACCAGACCCCAATCATCCATAGTTAATTATGTTAATAAGCATGGTTATTACCACAAAACCTTTCAAAATAATCACTAGCATCAGTTGTAAGTAGTGGGAAATATTTTAATACATAGCGTGTTGAAAGCACATTTTAGTTTTTAGGGCCCATTAATAGTGTCTCAAAATAGCACAGCCGAGTACACTATGGATGTTCTAAAGATTATCTTAAGAACAGTTCAGTTTTCTTATCTAAAGAATAATTTTTAGTATAAGTACAAAATTAGTGTGTGAAAATACAGCACGATACATTATGGAATTGCATTTTTTTCACCTTGGGTAGTTGGTGTTACACAGTGTATGGTCATACACTGATTACATTACTTAACCACCGCTGCACCGCCTTTTAGCATTTTTATAGAAATAAAAATCATTTAGTCCAGTTGGAAAACGTACGCTACAATTATAAACTGAGAGCATCTGTACCAACGTGATCTCATGATTTTTATGTATAATACGTAAAAAGTGGTTCTATAAAACGTACATTTACTTACGTTTTTCCAGACACTAAAACGTACAGTATATACAGCATCTAAACGTACAAAAACCCACCTAAAAACGAATCCTTATGAATATTAAAATCGCGGTATTAATTTCATTATTATTGTTTTTAGTTGTCATATCAATACACTTATGTTTTCAATTGCATTATTAAATTGTTTAATCGTTACTCAATATGAAATGATAACATTTTGTTCTGTTCTGTGTGATTTCTGCTGCCAGCTCGTTTTCAAGATGCATGATGTTAAACAAGACTACAAACCCTTAAAATAAAAAACACTTCCCCAATCGTTTAATCATTCATGTAATATTTACTTTCTTTGCCGCGGTGGGACACAAAACGCGGTTTGTTGTGACTAACAATAGAGCCATACAATACACCAACACACAACATAATTACAAAATTAAGTGCTTTTATTAGTGCGCTGTACTCCAAATCTTCAAAAATCCATACGACTGCGAGCAACGGAACCAAATTCAAGCCTTGGGTTTTACGGCAGGAAAATCGAACGCTCATTGGCTCTCGCCTGCATTCGTCACAGATTAGTATGGCGGCAAATCAATGCCATTAATAACCGAGCGCACCACTGATGCTGGCGCGCGCGGTAAATCAGGTTCGCGAGAGGAAAACAGATCTACATGCGAGGAAACTGGAGCCGCGAGCTCCTGTCAAACCTTCGCGCGCGCGTTACTTGTCATCTGCGCGCAATACAAGCCTTCGCGCGCGCGTGATCATTCCCCCACCCTCGCGCTCAATCTTCTCTCACCCGCTCGAACACTTTTATTTTTGTCAGTCGTGGGGCGGGACTTGCTGTTTTAATTGTGTGACCGAGCGTTCGTGCAGGGTTCGCCTAAATATTTAGAAATAAGAAAACAATAAAACGAGAGCGTCTTAACTTGTCTCAACTTTTATTCTCCATCACACTATTTTCAGAGAGAGTTCAAAATCCCTCCCACACTCCAGCATGAAAAGTGCGCATGCTCAATGCCAATCTATGGCAAGCCCCGAGGGGAAAATGCATTACACACACATACATAATGAGTGATAGTACATTCAGAATTAATGCAACACAACAGCATGAAATAAAGTCTGTTACAATTGTAATCTCAAACGCCATTGGTTACCTCCTCTTTTCCGGAAGTCAGCTGTGATTGGACGCCTGTGAAAAGACGATCTATAATTCATGCGACATGGCTTCATCAACAGACCAGATGCATATAAGTTGTAATTTATTTATTTTTTCTATAAATATAACATATCTGTTCTAATGAAAATGTAATTGTCTATAGAATGCATCAGGAGTGGGCAATTAATTTTCCCAAGGGGTCACATGATAAACTTGGGCGGTTGCAGAGGCCCGACCAATACACTTAACTCAGTTCTGCCCAGTATATTTTAT
>JAHKKF010531547.1:15021-30077 GCA_019740295.1 Labeo calbasu | reverse complement strand
GACTTGTCTGAATTGCTCAACTTGATGTCCACACTTTTATTTAGAACATAGAGATTTGGTAAACATGACAATGTGGAGCTGTCAAGGGTTGGTCTGGCTCCACTGGCGCTGGTCAGGTGTGGTAGCAGATGTTGGACTGCAGTATTCCTCACACTAAGACAGGACAAATCCAGAGTATTTACAGCATTTGGAAAGAAGATTTTAAGCTCAATGAAACAGAATGGTGATCACAACCATTAATATTTTCAGTGAATAATGACAATTTTTAGTCAATTAACTCTTGTAAAAAATAAGTACTCTATAATATACATTTCTTTATTTCTAAGGCTGCTGGAAGAATATACTTAATTGCAAACGGAATGTTTTTATGCACTTGACTGCAAGGTAAATGCAATTAAATGAAAATGAATTATACCTCAAAGGGGATAGCTCACCAAGAAATGAAAATTCTGTCATTAATTACTCACCCTCATTTCATTCCAAACCCGTAAGACCTTTGTTCATCTTTGGAACAAAAATTAAGATATTCTTTAGGAAATCCAAGAGCTTTCTGACCCTGTATAGACAGCAATGTAATCACCACATTCTAGAGCGAGTAAGGGATTAAGGACATCGATAAAATAGTTCATGTGACATCAGTTGTTCAACCATAAATTTAAGAAGGAATACACGGAATATCACAGAATTTGCCTATGTAAATATAAATCCTGCACTTTCAGTCCGTGTCTGTATGAATGAATTATGCAGACGTGTGGTTTTGTTTACTATACACATACTGAAACGCACATGACACTCGCTGTGTTTTCAGCCTCTGCCTCCTCAATTTATGAGTACATGAATACATAAACATGATCTCTAGAACTGCTGTGAGAGTCAGTTTATGAGCAGTTTATGAGCATGAGCAAGACAGTATTTCTGGAAAAAAAAAAAAATAATAATAATAATATAATAAATTAATTATTTATCAAATACAATTAATCGTTATAAATAAATTAGGCATGCTTTTGATTATTAAAGTTTAATTAAACTATTAAAATGGAATCCAGAAAATTGATGGAAACAGATTTACATAATTTGATCGAAATGAAACTGAATTTGAGGAAAATAATAAAACGTATTTCATAGGGCCTTAAAAAATGTATTTTTTTAAGAAATAGCTGTTACATTGTGTAAGTTTCATGAATTCAATTAATTAGACATGCTTTTCGATTTTAATGTAACCATTAAAATAGAGTCTAGAAAAATTTAAAACGGAAAAAAAATGAATCCAGAAAAATGAAAATGAAAAAAAAAAAAGGAAGTTGGAAAAAATAAAAACAGAATTTGGGAATAAAATGGATTTCATTGGGCCCTATTTATTACATTTGTGTCTTTGTTTTATTGTATTTGTCCTTTAGTTTGTTACTTGCATCTATGTTCTTATTATTAATAACAGATAAAATAACAAAACTGACTATCATGACATAAACTGTTACTGTGAAATAACCTCTATTTGGATCATCTATTATTCAATTACTTTATCCGTCGTTCTATGTTTTTGTCGTAGTATGGGTTCAGTAGTAGTATCACGATATTGTAGTTAGGTATTGTGTCGAAATCAAAATTTTGGTCTCGTGACAACACTAGGGCCTTGAACCTGTCAGTTGCGTTGCTGTCTATGCAGGGTCAGAAAGCTCAAAAATATCAGGGTCAAAAATATCTTAATTTTTGTTTAGAAGAATAAAGGTCTTACGGGTTTGGAACGACATGACGGTGAGTAATTAATGACAGAATTTTCATTTTTGGATCAACTATTCCTTTTAATAGTTAATTTAATCTATATTAAATGCAGTTTGATGAACTTTAGAAAGTTTTTTTTTTTTTTGATCCAGTACATCTTTATATAATTTCGTAACTACTACTATTGTCTTTGAAATATAGTTAAAGTGTACTACTGAATGCACTAACAGTCATCTACTGTAAACTCAAATATATTTTGATGCAATTTTTATCGTAACTTGTATGTCACATATTTTATAATATTTGTAACTACACATTTGTAATGTTGAAAATGCAATTTAGTACACACACACACACACACATATATATATATATATATATATATATAAATAAATATATATATATGTTAACTTTACTGCTAATATTGAATACTACAGTTAAAAAGAAGTAATCCATCTATGCTTTAGTAGATCAGTCTATATACCATAGTCTTCCTTAAAGAAAATGTTATTAAAACAATCATTTAAAATCTACTTTAATTTGACATTATTACAAAGTGCACTTTTCAAAAATGCGGCAAAAACAGTCATGAAAGTGTACTCTCTTCAAGTACACTAAAAAAAACTTATGTAGCTTATGCTACACCTACGTCTTACGCCATCCACTGGAACACCAATTTCTCTTGAATGCACGTACGAAAGTTAGCGAAGCTAGAGATAACAGTTCATAAAGTTTTAAATACAGATTTTCCTTACACAAATGCATCGATTCACTTTAGAAGGCCTTTATTATCCCCTTGGAGTTGTGTGGAGCACTTTTCATTATGGATGGATGCACTTTATTGGACTTCAAAATCTCAACTGCCATGTTTTAATATAGCCAGTGTTGGGCATGTTACTTTAAAAAAGTAATTACAGTTACAGTTACTTCTTGCAAATAGTCAGTACCTGAGTTACATCATTATAAAAGTAACTAATTACCAGGGAAAGTAACTATTGTGTTACTTAAAAAAAAAAAAAAAAGTTCAAATGTCAAATAACTTGGATGTCACCAATATTAAATTAATCTTAAATTAATATTTATTATAAATGAATTATTATTATAAAACACTGCACACTAATCTACAATATTTTAATGTTGCTGTGGGACAATGTGAGAGACACCTATCAAATTCTATAATTGAATTATTGTAAATATAAAGCTTAATGGCCCAGTTTTTTTTTAAATATCTGAAAGTAGAGATAGCTTCAATCAGTCAAGAATTACAATATATTATGATAATTTAGCATTAAACTTTAGTAATTAGAATAACCATGTATGAATGCATATTTGTCATGTTGTCTGAATGGTGGTGGTGCTTAAGATACTGTCTGTCATTTAGTGTTTCTATAAAAAAGGGGAACAAAATAAAAATAATTCTGATTAAAACAACACTACTACGAATTCTACTACTACTAGGATTAATGAGCTGCTGGGTTCACGAATATCAATCACGTTGTCTGCATTCGCCCGAACTTATTTGCTGAAATAATAAACAAGGACGATAATAGGTGAGCGCCAGTCAATGAGATTTCAATGCTTTTTGTGCATTAGCTCCACCAACTACCGGAGAAACTGGCAGTTCTTAAAAGCTGAAGAATTCCAAAGGAACTCTGTTATTTTGACAGGAAAATACAGAACTAACTTTGAGTGAACTATCCCTTTAAGTGGCATTTTATTCAATTAATATTATATTACTGTAAGTTTTTAAAAATTTTTAATTTTTTTTATTTTGAGATTTAAAGTACGCTACAAGTGCACGTCCTATACATCGTATGGCACTTCTTTTTCACATGGAAGAGCTATTTTATGGTTTCAGAAGACTCTGAATATATCCATCTGGGACTGCTTTTATAATGCCTATTCATTTGTGAACCTTGACACTGACAGTTTCCATTCATTTTCACTGGAAAAGAGCAGCATTAATGTTCAACAAATCATCTCCTCTTTTCTGCAGAAGAAAATGATACGGGTGAGTAAATACTGCAGAATTTGTATCTTTTGGTAATCACTGCCTTAAGAAAATAAAAGAAATAATATTAGATATTGCTCATGTTAAACTTACGCGTTATGCTTCGTGAACAGAAGCCGGAGGGCCGCCCGTAGTCTAGCATTCGGTGAGCACACCTCATCTCGCTTTTCAGCAGATGCTTCACTTATCAGCAGGATACAGTTTCCCAGGGCGTCCTCGGTGCTTGTGTAACTCTAATATACAAAAACACCAAGCTTTAACACGGCCATGGCGGACAATAGACTCTCAAGCTTAAATCCATCTTGGAAAAACAATAAACAACACACAATGGCATTTCACCACTGCTTTATTGACAGCATAAACCAATTACTCAGAGGCTTCAGCTAAAATGAATCAAATGTGATGACCTTGACAAGATTTATGAATATTCAATTTCAACCTCACCCCACCCCGCAGTGGAAGTGGTTTAAAAAAAAAAGAAAAGACAAGAAACAGCTTCGGTTGTTGAAAAGTACAAAATAACCTTGTTTAAAATAGAATGCGGCGTAACATGGATATTACCATTCTGCCTCGGGCGTCTCGTAAACACGTTAATATTACATTGGAAATTATTTTTTCAGCCCAGTTTGACGGTTATATTGCGGCTTTGCAGTTGTGTGTGCGTGCGACGAGAGATGTGGAGAAAGGAAGGAGTGTTTGCACCTGTAATATGGGAATGACCGGGTAAAGTGCCTCATTAAATCTGCTCCAACTTGCAGCTGTCATCATCAATCGTCCCTTGAGCAGATAGAGTAGAATATCCTTGGCAGCAGCGCTCACCTTTGGATCACACATAAAGTTAGTTGATGGCGCTATGATATCGCACTTACAACAATCTACCTCATCCAACTGCCACCTAGAGTAATGGGACAGAGCATTTCCAGTGTCAATCATTAGCTTAGCATGACCTCCATAACCCATTAAACATGGAGCGTGGATACATTATTTAGCGAGCTGTGTATTGGTATATCAAAATATTTCTTCTTTGTGCATTACTTGGGGTCCCACTGGAAACAGGAAGATGAATAATTCACCTCTCTTGCTTGGTCTTGAAGGCCAAACATACTGATTTCATACAGGACATGGGAGTGAAGTAAGAAATTCACTCCGCTGCAGATGGATGAGGCAGGTTTGGCCACGTTCTGAACTCCCAAACAGTCCTGTAGGGGTGAGAGCAGGAAGTTAGGGTGGGGATATTACCGTCTACGGAGTTCAGAGGTCACTAACACTCTATGTGGAGTGTAATAGAATTGCTAGGAAATGTAATAGCAATTCAGTGTACACTACACACAGTTATTATAAAGGGTAACAGCATTTTACCCCCTGCAAATGGAAGAGCTGTTGACCAAAATATTATAGGTCTAATCCTAGATAGAAATACCAGGTCATCAGGTGGTCAAGCTTGCAAACTAGTCTAAAAAGTGCTTTGGAATATAGCTAACATACAGTAAACATAATTTTTGTAACAATTTTAATGTGTGATCCTGGACCACAAAAGCAGTGTTAAGTAGCACGGGTATATTTGTAGCAATGGACAAGAATACATTATAAGTGTCAAAATTACCGATTTTTCTTTTATGCCAAAAATCATTAGGATATTAAGTAAAGATCATGTTCCACAAATACATTTTGCAAATTTCCTACCATAAATATATCAAAACGTAATTTTTGATTATTTGTTGATCATTTGGACAACATTAAAGGCGATTTTCTCTATTTTGACTTTTTTGCACCCTCAGATTCCAGATTTTCATCTGATATAAAAATCTCAATTTAAAAAATGACCCTTATGACTGGTTTTGTGATCCAGGGTCATATATATATATATAATACACTCTTCAAAAAGTTTGGGGTTGGTACAATTTTTAAAAGAAGTCTCTATTTTATCAAAAACACAGTAATACTGTCAAATATTTTCACATTTAAAAATGAACAGTTCTCTATTGTAATACATTTTCAAATGTAATGTATTCTTTTTGAAGGCAAAGCTGTATTCTCAGTGTATTAATATGCCAATTTGGTACTCAGATAACATTTTTAATTTTAATAAATGTTTAAAAAGCAGCTGATAAACAATATTGTGCAAACTGTGATTTTGTTTTAATAGAAAGAACAGTATTTATTTGAAACGGATATATTTTGTAACACTATAAATGCATTTACTGCCTCTTTTTTACCGAATTTAAAGCATCCTTGCTGAATTAAAGTATTAATTTCCTTACAAAAATCTTACTGGCCTCTTATTGTAGTGTAAATGTATATATAATATAATATAATATAATATAATATAATATAATATAATATAATATAATATAATATAATATAATATAATATAATATAATAGCCAACGATACATTGTATGTGTCAAAATTATCGAATTTTTTAATGCCAAAAATCATTAGGATATTAAGTAAAGATCATTTTCCATTAAGATATTTTGTGCATTTCCTATCATAAATGTATCAAAATGTAATTTTTGATTGGTAATACACATTAAGATCTTCATTTGGATGAAAAAGGCAATTTTTTTTTTCAATATTTTGATTCCAGATGTTCAAATAGTTCTATTTCAGCCAAATATTGTACTCTCCTAACAAACCATACATCAATGGAATGCTTATTTATCAGCTTTCAGATGATGTATAAATCTCTATTTCCAAAAGCTGACCCTGACTGGTTTTGTAGTCCAGGGTCACATATACAATAATACTATAATACAATATAATATAATATAAACTCTTTAGCTGCATTTAATTTTGAGTTTGTAATAACATAACAGAGTCCAAATCATAAGAGTCATTTCTTCTTTGAGTTTCACCACTGAACTGCAGAACAGGAAATGCTGCACTACCGGGTCAAGCACGTAAAACCATAGATGAGTTAATGACCAACTTTGACCAATGATGTAGCTGGTTAAGCTGAAATCTTCAATTCCAAAACTAGGTGAACTTTTTCCCGTCTTTCTTGTCACGTATCTACTGGAAGTGGCTTAAAATAGACTCTATCCTCCAATTTCCACTGCACATCTTGTACCTTCAAAATGCTCAGAGTGCAGGAGTAGGTTTCTGCCTTCACCGGGGACAGAGGATGAGACAAAAGTTTCAGAAATATCTTCTGACTCTCCGACTGCAGGAGCGGGCTTGCTTGTGCAAATTTCCACCTACGAACAGACATGATTTTTTACAGATTTTTATACGATGACACCTTTTCCGCAGTGCCAGACAAAACAGCAGATGTCAATGGCGGTTTTACAGTTTCCATAATTGTGAACAACTTACAGGTAGGAGCAAATCTGGACACATTCCTTCACCACCGGTAGGTGCTGATGGTACGGAAAAGCATCTATTCCTTGATCAGCGAGCTCCAAAAGCTCATGCCAATTCTTATCTCCCTGTGAAGAAACATTTCACATCAATTTATGCTTAAAATTCTTAATTACAGATTTAGTTACATAAAATAAAAATCACAACATATAGGTTTGAAATGACATGAGGATGAGTAAATAATATATAGTGCTGTAAAACGATTAATCGCGATTAATCGCACCCAAAATAAAAGTTGTTTACATAATGTGTGTGTACTGTGTATATTTATTATCTATATTATAAATACACAGACATGCATGTACATATTTAGGAAAAATTTGTTATGTTTATATATTAAATACATTTATATATAATATAAATCATATGAATATAAATATATACACGTATATATTTTAAAAATATATAGAGTATGTGTGTGTACTTACATATACATAACAAATATACACAAACATATATTATGCAAACAAAAACTTATTTTGGATGCAATTAATCGCAATTAATCATTTGATGGCACTAATGAGTAAGCTAGTTGTCTAAAGACAAACCATTATTCTGAGTTTCATAATGAGTTATAATATCTTTTCTACTAAATTTACTGTAGGGCTGCCCAACATATTAGTATCAAATCGGTTATTGGGGCTGAAGGAACTCAGATACTTTGACTTTCTGAAATATGCCTTTCATGCAAATCACCTTTTGTCTCCAAAAAGATGTAAACGCTTTACAATAAGGCTCATTAGTTAACATGAACTACGAATGATCAGTACTTTTACAACATTTACTAAACTTAGTTAATTTTAATTACAGCATATACTAAAGCATTATTAAAGGAGAAGTCCACTTCCAGAACAACATTTTACAAATAATTTATTCACCCCCTTGTCATCCAAGATGTTCATGTCTTTCTGTCTTTAGCCGTAAAGAAATGATGGTTTTTGAGGAAAACATTTCAGGATTTTTCTCTATATAATGGTCTTGATTGGTGCCCCGATTTTGAACTTCCAAAATGCAGTTTAAAATCAGCTTCAAAGGGCTCTAAACGATCCCAGCTGAAGAAAAGGGTCTTATCTAGCAAAACGATCAGTCATTTTTTGAGAAATAAAAATTTGTATACTTTTTAAGCACAAAAGTTTGTGTAGCACACGCTCTGGGATGCGCGTCCACAACGCTAAGAATTAGTAATGAGTCGTTCTTGAACGATTTTTTCATTTTGAATGAATCTTTAATGTGACGCAGGAAGAATGAGTCATCTCGGAGTGATTCATTCAGTTGCGCAAGCGCAACTTCCTATTAGGTTCTGTACTGGAATTAGTTCACCTGTTTTGAGTCTTCAGGTTTTTCGAGTCGTTCGTTCATCTTATGGGGCTGTCATGTGATGAACGAATGACTCGAACCCGAAAAAATCTCAGATAAGAGGTGAGGTGAGCTAATCATAGACTAAAGACCCAGGGAAACAATGAATTAATCTTTTCTGTTTCTTATAGCATTATAGTTTTGTCTTGTTTGTAGTGTGATCAACGTTTGTGTATGCAGTAGATGTGTTAGGGAAGTAACATGTAACATTTTAATGATATTTTGCTAAAATTAATGACTCGAAAAAAGATTTGTTCATATTGCTGAGACTCAAAGGTCTGAGTGGGTAAAATGATCCGAACTTCCCATCACTACTACGAATCACGTGCAAGTTCATCGTCTGTGTACTGAGTATGGTGAAAAACTCCATCTTATTTTCTCCTACAACTTGAGGACATCGTTGTACCTTTTTGTTTGTAAACAGCATTTACAAACGTGCTTGTACTTTCTTAGTCTTTGCACGTTCGCTTTGTAAACACTGTGTCTGTAGTTCCGCCTACATTCAGAATGACCTTTCGATGTGATTCAATAGTACGTAGCGTCGTGAACGCGCATCCCAGAGCCTGTGCTACACAAGCTTTTGTGCTTAAAAAGTATACAAAATTTTATTTTCCGAAAAAAATGACAGATCGTTTCGCTAGATAAGCTGAAACGTTTTAATTACATTTTGGAAGTTCAAAATCAGGGCACCAATGAAGTCCATTATGTGGAGAAAAATCCTGAAATGCTTTCCTCAAACACCACAATTTCTTTATGACTGAAGACAGAAAGACATCTTGGATGACAAGGGGGTGAGTAAATTATTTGTGAATTATTGTTCTGGAAGTGGACTTCTCCTTTAAAATCCGAAGTCATGTTTGTTAACATTAGTTAATACACTGTAAACTAACATGAACAAACAATGAACGACTGAATTTTATTCAAATGAGCAAATATTAGTTAATAGTGTAATAAATGTATTTTTCATTGTTTGCTCATGTTAGTTAATACATTAACTAATGTTAACAAATGACACCTTACTGTAAAGTGTTACCAAATCGTTACATTAGGTATCGCATCATCGTTTTTCTCAGAAATGATTTTGAAGTGAAGTGGGATTCTAGATTTCTGTTGCAGTTGCATTAATTCTAGACTAGACAAAAATACTACTGGGGTACTAGCAACCATGTAGCATACTTTAAATTACTAGCCATAACTACCATTTGAAAAAAAGCAAGCACAGGCAGCCTATTAAAATAGTATTAGTCATAACCTCTGGCTAATGATCAGACTAGCGAGTCTGCGACTGTGAGATCAGAGTACATAGTTTCCTAATGAACAAGCAAAATATAAAGAGTGAAATAGAATAATTGAGTGCCAGAGTAATAGTAATTAGACATGGACGAACAACCAGTTTGCATTTCAACCTAAATTCAGGGTCATAATAAAATAGTATAATTCTTTACGCTCATTTTCTTCTGCTTTTACATTTTAGCTAGCTTTTCTATAATCAGTGTTTGTACAGATACTGTAAAATTAAATTCCAGGACTTTCAAGGACTTTTCAAGCACTACTTTTTTGATTTTCAAGGACTTCAATCAGATCTCACTTATGTCTTCTCTTTCTAATGAAAACCACAGTTAATTGTCTTCTTCTTTCTTTTTCTGTTTTCTTTGTTTTGTTTTTATAACTGTACTGCCCTAATGGCTTGATGTTTTCTACGGTTTAATAAAATAAAAAAAAAAGATTCACGAAACCACTCTGATATTTATATATGGAACAAATGAATCGCAATACACACTCTGAAGTTTCAAACTGAATAAAATGATTCGCAAACCTGCACTAAAGTCTCGATCTGAATCAAATGATTTGCAAATCCGCTCGGAACTTCTGATCTGAATCAAAAGATTCACAATCGGGTTTCCAAAGTTCCGATGTGAAGCAAAAGATTCATTAACCTGCTCCAAAGTTCCAGTATAAAACCAGATTCGCAATACGCACTCCAAAGTCACGATCTGAACCAAATGAATCAAACCCAATTGGAGTGCTACAAGCAATGTCGAAATTCAAAAATGATTGGCTCCTTTATTTTAATCTGGGTTTCTTTTTTGTTTTTTTGGAATGAATGATCAAAGTCACAAGTTTGAATCAATCGGAGCGGTTCCAGCGTAAAAGACTCACTTAATTGATTCAGTTCATCTGTTCCTCTTTTCGCATCTTCAGCATGTTTACACAACATTGTCAGTACTACTACATGCTTAGCTCGCTAGTTTTATGTTTTATTATCATTTTTTATTTTTTGTTTCTTTATTAACTTAAATGTTTGTTTTTAACTGCATGAATTTTGCATGAAAAGATAATAAAGATACATAAAAAATTAAACACTTATTTCATAGATACATTTTCTTTCAATAATTTAAGCACTTTTCAAGTACCTCTTCAGGAATATTGCTATTTTTAAGGGTTTTCCAAATTTTAAATTTCAAAAGCTCATGTTTAAGTACCTTGTACGAACCTTGTATAATGTATTGCTCTCTTACAGTTAATTATTAAAACTTATAAAAATTATTTAGTAACACTATTAAATGTAATCTTTAGCAAACCTCAAAATGACTTAATTTATTTTTACATTTATTTTAACAGGAGTTTCGAATTTAATGTGTGACCCTGGACCCCAAATTCAATCATAAGTAGCATATGTATATTTGTAGCAATAGCCAACAATAAACTGTATGGGTCAAAATGATCAATTTTTCTTTTATGCCAAAAATCATTAGGGTATTAAGTAAAGATCATGTTCCATGAAGATATTTTGTACATTTCCTACCATAAATATATCAAACTTAATTTTTGATTAATAATATGCATTGCTAAGAACTTCATTTGGACAACAGCATTTTGATTTTTTTGCACCCTCAGGTTCCAGATTTTCAAATAGTTGTATCTCGACCAAATATTGTCCTATCCTAACAAAGCTTTCAGATGATATATAAATCTCAAATTCAAAAAATTTACCCTTATGACTGCTTTTGTGGTCGAGGGTCACATATCGACTATAACAAAATAAAATAATTAATGGCTTATCAACTAGAATTTTAATAATATTAATTCAATGAATCCACTATAAGTAAAATATTATTTACTTATATAACCAGCTTAGTTTTAATTATATCTAAGTCTCTAAGTTAGTCATTCATAAAAGTTTCCAAGCATTACATCAGCCTTTAAAAAGCTCAAAATGGCTCCAAGTATCAATTTATTTTATTTGTAATAGTGTTGAATTTTAATATCGGCTATAACGTTATAAAATAATTATCAGCTTATGGTTATCAACCAGAATTTTAATATCAGTGGAAGCCTTACTTCACGGAGTCCACTGGAAGAAACATATACTTCTAGCAGATATCCTGCAAGTTATTCAGTGTTAAAAGTTTCCAGGCATTACCTCAGCCTGCGCATCCTTTAAAAAAGTGCATGCAGCCTCCATGCAGTGAAAAACACGGGATACTCTTCGATACAGGCTGTATCTTTCAAAGCAAGCCTGCTCTAGGTACGCCACGGCTGACTCATGGATGAGAGGGTACGCCACACCGAAGGATGTATCAAGACACACGAGGAAAATGGCAGCCACTGTACTTTCCGGAAGGTTATCTCCAGCCTGTTTGTAAAGACATCATACACAAGGTAACAAACACATATGTGCACCAAGCAAAATGAATTTGTCTGTAATTACAGTGCTGTCCTTAGGTCTACAGCTTAACTGAACAATTGACCCTTTCACAGCGACTTCTGGTGCGTTTCACACTCTCATTTGTTTTAATAATGACCATGAAGGACACGGCCATATGTCCATTCAGCAACGGTGGCATGGCTTATTAATGTCTAAGAATGGCACAGCCATATGCTCACTCACCTTCTCCACAGGTAACAAGGTTTGCAGGAGACGTATTGTGAAAACGGCCGTGCCCGTGAAGACCATTCGGTGGTGGATCAAAGACGATTCTGGCTGTTCAGAGGAAGTCATGCCATGGTGGTAGCACATAACGTCTCCCAATGTCTCTATACATGCTTGTAATTTCTCCCTCTTTCACAAGACAAAAAAAAAACATAAGTACTGAGAGACTTACTGATCTTATGTCATTTTATTGCCAGCAGGGGGCAGCAAGAGTCCTGTGCATTTCAAAGAAAGTTTTCAGATGACAGCAGTTTTTCAAGATAAAACGCCATGAGCGTGCATTAAAGATCAATGAGGGAGAGAAGCATGGCGTGAAATATACATAATCATATGCGGCGGGGAATGTTCTCATAGGTGTGCACACACACTAAGCACAATGGGTTCGTTTAAAAAGACTTCTACCGGCAATAAACATCATTGGATGAGACAAATTTGTAAATCAGCGCGATACGACCTACATAATCCTTGGTATGCGTATAACGCAATGCATTGATGTAATTTTATGTTAAATACTCATACGCTGAATGAAACAAAGTAAACTTTGCATTATGAAAATGATGAAACTTTACAATAAGGTTGTGAACGTTAACATTTCATAACCATGACTAAATATCTACATTGGTTTATGCATTATGAACTAACATATATTTGAAAAGTGATCATTTATATTACATAATGCAGTATATAATATAATATAGTACCTAAATGTTAACATATATATGCTTATTGGGTAACACTGACCAGGACTCTATGATAGAAGAGATACTGTATCTCAAGGGCACCTTCTTGAAGTCAAATAAAACCAAATAAATTAAACATTTTAACAGTGAGGCTCATTACATTAACGTTAGTTGATGCATTAGGTATCATGACCTAATATAAACAGCAACTAAACAGAATTTATTAATCTAGGTTAACTTTTAAATGTAGTATTTTTTATTGTTAATTAATGTTCATTTATAATAGATTAACTAATGTTAATTTATACAATCTGAAATGTATTACTGCATTAAGCAAGATTAATAAATGCTCTAAAAGTATGTTCATTGTTATTTCATGATAGCTATTTCATTAAGGCGATGGTTCACCCAAAAATTAAAGTTCTGTCATTAATTACTCACCCTCAATATGGCTCTATTCAATAGCATTAGTTAAAGGGACGGTTTACCTAAAAAGTAATTACTCACCCTCATGTCGTTCCAAACCTGTAAGACCTTCGTTCTTCGGAACACAAATTAAGACATGTTTGATGAAGTCTGACAGCTTTCTGTCCTTGCACAGACAACAAGGCCAGAAAGGTAGTAAGGACTTTAGGATTTCATCAAAAATTTGTCTTACAGGTTTGGAACGACATGAGGGTGAGTAATTCATTTTTAGGCAAACCGTCCCTTTAACTAATGCTATTGAATAGAGCCATATTGAAATGTATAATGATGTCTTACTATATTTTATTAAACCAAAACAAGTGTTTTAGGTGGAAATAGCAGATAGAGTTGTCAGGAGCAAACAGGGACTTCTAAGTGGTAAAACTGGCCTAAAATACAACGGTCATGGCATGACTGATCTGCGCTGATAGCTTAACGTTCTACAATGACCATCTGTCCCTCAGAGTAAGTGAAGCGGGTGAGACGGAGCAGCAACAGGTGTGTGTTTGTATGCACTAATGCAGACATCAGCCTCATGGCTATGGATCTGCACCGTGGAGGAGGGTTGTTGAAGACACTTGCCAGCTCTGTCGCAGTCAGGCTGTGCTCGTCCCACACCTCGGGGGCTACGCTGTCTCCCAGCAGCCCCTGTGCTTCTGCCAGCAGCTCTAGCACCCGTTGGAAAACCTTCAGGCTCTCTGAGAGGGTGGGGATGAGAGAAAAAAAAGAGAAGGGAATATGATGAGCGATGGAAGCACACGTGTGAGTGGAACGGCAGCAGCTGTAGCTGCATTTGAAACAGGAAAGAGGGTTTGAGAGAACTCTCACCTGTCCTGATGAGAGGGAGAGCGTGCTCCACGGCCGCCACGGCGAATCTAGCCAGGCTCCACTGCTGCAGCTGCAGCTCCAGTGAGTCCTCCGCTTCCATCTCCGGGGGGAGCTCCGGGTGCGGTTGCGGGAGAGGAGACTGTTGGGCTGGCCTGGGGGGAGCCCCTCTCTGACTGCTGCTACCGCTGTACCACACAAATTAAAAAGAATTCTTAATTAATAAGAACAGGAACGGTTGTGAGCAACATTTAAAAAAAAAAAAAAAAAAACGATTTTTCCAAGGTGGTGAGGAATAACTTGGTATATTTACGGTTTTGTGGACCCTGGACCACCAAACCAGTCTTAAGTAGCATAGGTATATTTGAAGCAACATCCAAAAAATACAATGTATGGGTCAAAATGATCGATTTTTCTTTTATGCCAAAAATTATTAGGATACTAAAGGAGAAGTCCACTTCCAGAACAACAATTTACAGATAATGTACTCACTCCCTTGTCATCCAAGATGTTCAAGTCTTTCTTTCTTCAGTCGTAAAGAAATTATGTTTTTTGAGGAAAACATTTTAGGGTTTTTCTCCATACAATGGACTGAAATGGTGCCCAGAGTTTGAACTTCCAAAATGCAGTTTAAATGCGGCTTCAAATGATCCCAAATGCGGTTGTAAATGATCCCAGCCGAGGAAGAAGGGTCTTATCTAGCG